>JAXGGA010001827.1:0-138780 GCA_038373865.1 Uloborus plumipes
TCAGATCGGTAACAGTCAGAGCGGTAACATTGAAAAACAGCGAATATGTTACAGAACTAACTCACACATTTCAGAATTATAAAAAGCAAAAATCATAGGTTTTAGCCATATATTGAATATTTTTGCTCTTAAAAAATGAAAAGCAATGAGTTTTTAGTACAATTGCTTCATTTGTGGTTTGTATGACCTTACAATAGAAGTTAGTAAAATAAGAAAAAGTGACACTGCAGAAATTAAGTTAATTAATTATTATTATTTTATTTATTTATTTATTTATTATTATTATTATTTTTTTTTTTGGTGCTTCAATTTCTTATAGCTGTGTTAAATAACTAGATAATAACTAGCATGCTAAATTTGAATTTCTGATCAAGAAATTAAATTTCCTGCAACTAACTAAAGAAAAGCAAGCAGCAGAGTTGTGTATTGAAAAAGTTGAAGTTGTGTGTTGTTTCAAAACAAAACAAATGTTTTATGAGCTTGGATTTGGTAATCTTATAATTTATTTTGTCTAAAAACCTTATCGCTTATTTTTATTTCCAAGAAATGCTTTTTTATAATGAAATTTGATTTTTTAGCTAATATATATATTTTAATATAATTATCTTAATTCTATGTTAAAAATGCAAGGAAATGATATCATATTTAGAGATGTTAACGAAGACTGAAAGCATAAACTCAAATATGTAGCTCATATTAACATCAGATCTGTAACATTCATCAGATCTGTAACGGTTTAAAAGTGAGTAATCTAAGGAGGGGGTAAATAACTTCCTTGACCTCCCCCCTTTTATTTTCTTGCATTTAGACCCAATTTAGACTTAAAATCCAATATTAGTTTTTTTCTGCAAAAAAATTTTTTTTTCAGAAAACTCCAACCTCAAATTGGCACTTTTCTAAATATTGGCTCAGTTGCTACCATGCATAGTAATTTTATGGATATAAAATAATAACTTTAATTCTTCGCATTTTGCGGTGCATTATTTAACTTTTTGAAACAAAATTATGGCTGTGTCAAAATTTTATATGGTCCCATCAACTTTGTTATAAACGAGCACAATCATAGAATAATAATAAAGGTATTAGATATCTATATACAGGGTGTCCGCGCACCTGGAAAGTCATGGAAAGTCAGGGAAAGTCATGGATTTCATATATGATCGAAATTGGTCATGGAAAGTCATGGATTTCAGCGAAAAATGTCCAAAAGTCATGGAAACTGACTGTTTATCATGGATTTTAGCGCTCAGGATCGGTGGTTATTTCTCCCGATCTCGAAAGAACAAAAAAACATCCATCGTCATTCTGCTTCGTTATTGCAAGGTTCCCGCGACTTTGAAAAGTCCTTGAATTTCATTTGGTCTTTCAAGAGATCTGGAAAGTCCTTGAAAATTTTAAAATGTCCTTGAAAACTCCAAAGGTATTATTTTTCGTAGAAAATGTGCCGAAAAATCGGCGATCTTCGAACGTTCACGATCGTGCTCCTGCAAAAAAATTTGTGTCCATCGAAAAATCGGCAATCGTCGGGATTTCGAAATCGGGAGCCGTTTTTTCAAGACGAAAAAAAAAAAAAAAAAAAAAAAAAAAACCATACCCCGAGAAGTTTTATTTTTGCGCATAATCGGCAATCGTTAAAAGTTCGCGGTTAGGCGCCGCTTTTTCGTTTCGCTTTACCTTTAAAACAATTTAGAAATAGAATAATCAGGATTGGATTTTTATACAAAAGAATATCTTTAACAAGTTAAACATGAGCTTTTCTGAAAAATACGTTTTTGCTGGTATCTTAATGATTTTCTTTCAACAAAATTTAGATTTGTCTGGTGAATTAAAATTATTTTTCGAATTTTTTGCTTCCATGATCATTTTTTTTTAGAAATACAGGGACAGAAATACGTGTGTAATGGGTTTTGTACAACTTATTTTTTATTTATTTATTTATTTTTGGTTGACATTCTAACATTGAGCACGTGCTTCGCCGAAAATGGCGTGCCATTGTCAAGTCTTCAATCCTTTTGCATCCTGTAAATACTTCAATTATTTTGATATTCTGAAGCTATTTTTATGTTGTGCTACGTTAAATATACTCATTGTTCATTTTATTTTAATAATTTATTTATTTTTGAACTCAAATTTTAGCTCTTCCAATTTATTGGTTTCTAATAGTTTTTAAGAAAACACCGAACTTTTAAAGACAAAGTGCTTCCTTGACTTTTCATTTGTTTATTTAATTACAAAATACAGGCACGTTTTTCCTCGAGTTCGAAAAAATCGAGTAAAAGCTGTAATTTCAAAAGAAAAAAAAATCACCATTTTTTCTTGGAGGGGGGAAGAGAAAAGAATAGGGGGGGGGAATAGAATACATTTTGCATGCACAGACTGGCAAAATAGGGTGATCACATTATATCCTGGTCTTATTCTGAAATTATAAATTTTCTTCATTGAAAAAAAAAAAGATTTGTTGTCTGATTGTTTTTATGCTTGAACAAATAGAAAATGTTGGTGTTTACCATTTTTACCATTCCTTTGAATTTACACTTGAATAAGCCAAAGAATTGCTTCCAATCTACCTTTCCCTAAAATTTTCTTTTTCATATTGATGAAAAATATTTCACGATTTTTAGGTTTTTCATATTAAATCTGTAAAGAATCTGTACTGTTCATCAACATTTACATCACTTTTGAAATTAATCTTGATTTTTGTGCAGACCCTTTCTTAGAAGTTAATTCCTGGAAATTTTTTTAAACCTCCTTAAAAAGTACTTGAATTTTATTTTTAAGATTGTAGGGGAACCTTGTATTGGGTGCAATCTGATTAGTCTTAATAAGAGTTTCAAACAAGTTGCATTGTGGTGACCAATCAGATGAATACTCAACGTTAAAACCCGTGAGCGGCGAATTTTCCGAAACTGTGCATGTGCGCGGACTTTGTCCCCTGACTGACAATAGAGCATGTGATGCATTTATTCAATTTGAATTTCACACTTTCATACTTCTGCTTTGGGGGATAATAAGTTGTTTTGACTTTTAAATGTTGCTAAATCCTTGTACTCATTTTTTTGTATCAATAAATTGTTGCACATGATCTGTTTCAGATATATTTAGTTAAGTTCTTTTTTTAGCTTTGGTTAAATTTATTTGCATAGCCGAAAAAAAAAAAAAGAATAGTTTCGAAAAGCAAAGGTACACTGTCTTACACCTTATATTGATATTTATGCTCTATTTTGATGTCAGCGTCAAATGAAATAGTTAAAATTGTAAGTCATGGAAAATTGTTCGCAAAAGTCATGGATTTGAAAAGTCCAGGTTGAGCAGATACCCTGTATATATATATATAGTCTTCTACTTTATCATTCAATATACTATCTAACTTGATATAGAGAGAACATAGAATGAGATCTGACCCTGGTATTATATCAGTTTGATTGTACTTAGTAGTTATTTGTATAAAACGTGTAAAGAACCATGTACATTCCTTTAATGTTATTTAAATAAAAAAATGCATTTACTCATTTTTCAATTATGCTCTCTCTCACTTATTTTCATTCACATGTAAAGTACCCCTATGAAATTGCACACATAAAAAGTCTTTTGAATATTAAAAAGATCTATTCTCTTTAAAGTAATGAAAAGCTTTGATTAGTGGCAAGCACATTGCATCATGAGATATTTGTCCAAAGCTCTTGCAGTAACTATCAATATTTAAGGGATGACTTTTAAATGTGTGGTGCATTGAATCTTTTGTTTTAACTGCTTTTTATGCATTCTTCTATCTTTCAGTTTGTTTTATTTAAATGTTGATTATGAAGATTGTTTATTTATTTATTGAAAGAATCGATGCATAGCATATCATAATGCAATAGGTATATTACGACCTGAACGCTTTACTGATCATTAATGTTTTAATTTTCGATTCTGTGGGAAGATTTGAGAAAGTTTTGATAATAAATATATAATAAAAGTTTTGATAAGCTATAAATGAGTTTTTTCTCCTTGTGTTTAAACTTATTCTCTTGAATTATAGGTCACAAGCTTTATCTTGGTGTCAGTGCAGAAGGCATTTTAATGGTGAATTTGTTAGATAAAGGCATTTTGAATGCATATCGATACTGTGATGTGGAGTCCGTTATGGTTGATCCCAGTGATGACCTTGTCACCATCAACTTATTGAAAACTCTCCCCGATACTCACAAGTGCTTTATTTTCGAAACTAGTCAAAAGAATGAAGTTGCCAATCTCATTGCCAGCTATTCTCCAGCTCATGCAAACTGGCTGAGGCCAACATATGAACTGGGATGGAGGGTGAGTATTTTTTAAATATTTTTTGCTGGTTTTCTTGTGTTTATATGTTATACTGTGTGATCTTTTTTGGTAAAACCTTCTGCACATTTAAGCATGCGTCAGGTCTTCTCTGATCTTACCAAAATAAGGGTGTTAGGTAAGATAACAATAAGAGGAAGAATAATAAAAAGCATTTTGAGCTGTATCAAACAGCGTAGAATGATGCTAATTTCAAACGCATAGTTTGGTTGAATATGTCAAAAGGATATAGCAAATGTGAGTTTTAAATTGAAAACTTCGGAAAGTTATCACCCACAACCCATCTACCCCTTTTTAAGTGGAACTGTTCGTAAGTGCCAGGCGTGGCTTTCACGAACGGACATTACATTGGCTCGCCAGGAGTTGTTTATTGTCGGAGGAAAAGATGGGAGGGGTAAATACTAAATAGTCTCATTTTGCATATCTATGAAAAAGTGTTGAAAATATGGCTTAGAACCTAAGATTTTGGCAGGTTACCTGTCCCCTCAAACTCCTGCCACCCTGCTTGCCTGATGTTATGCATCTTTTCCATTTTTCTTTCTATTATTATAAATGTGCATAGGAGTTTATTTGTCTTGAAAGTTTTTAGAAGATTTATAAATTAAAGTCATTTAATGTTTGCCATTTAAATGCAACTATGAAAAAAAAGTTAGCTTGCATGAATTTAATTTTAGAATTAATTGAATTTAGAAACCGTTAAATCAGAAATATTCAATAAAGATTTCATACCGGAACTGAAAAGTTGACAAATGGAAATCAAATAAATGTAGGGAGTAAAGTAGTTTTTTTTAAGTAAAAAATATTATTTTATGAACAAGCAATCAGTCTAATCAGTGTAAGATTGGAAATGATTTCATGTTTTCCGCTTTCTTAAATTTTATGCTTTACACAACCTGTACCTTGGCGTCTAAAATAAAACTATTTTTCCTTTTCGGATTTACGTTTCCACTGCTTATAAGGTTGCTTTTGTATAGTCCCATGGTTGACACTTATGATGAGGTTTGGCTGCTGAATTATAAAATTTTTTGCTTTAAAATTTTTTTATGTTTTAAATAAGTTCTTTAATGTTTTCCAAAAGTATATAAAAGTAACATTTATCCTTTGAATTCCAAAAAATAGGTGAAACTTACATTTGAAGACCGGCAGAAACTTTATCATGATGTAGTGAACTGCAGAAGGGCGTTAGTTGATGTTGGCCTGGTTCGCAAACCACAAGAAGAAAACATTGGACTGTTTAGGAGTACTATTAGGAGGTATTTTATTTTATATATTTGCTTAATTCTATTTATTTTCTATGAAACGCCGAGTTTTTCTGTATATTGCCCATTAAAAATTCATTGTATGTTTCATTCATTGTAAATTTTTTTAAACCTCTTTATACATTGCAAATAAAATATTTGCTTAGCTTTTTCAATAATTGTGATACTTTTGTAAGTGAGAGCTATATTCACTTTAACTTTTTAAAAAATTGTTTTATGTAATGATTATTAGCTTTCTGAGTGAGTGAGATAAAAACTGAATAATTTTTTTTTAAATTTTGTGTAATGATGGCATTCTCAGATGTGCAGGATATAAATAGAAAAGGCAGCCTTCTCTTGCAATGCATTTTTTAAACTAATGTTTTTTCTATCCAATGAATGCTGAAGATGATATACACGTTAAAGTTTCAGTTTTAATGCTGTAAATAATATTTAAAATTAATTTTGAACTTGGTTATTACTTGCATTGAGCCATCTTTTTTTGGTTTATAAATTTTTAGTTGGATCTTACTTTATGGTTTCAGATTTCTGTCTTTTTTAAATTAAGAAACATTTAACTTATTTATGTTTAACTATCAAGAGGGAGTTAAGAAATTATGATAAAGAGTAGTGTTTGTTCATTAATTTTTTTTAAACTAAAATGAAGTTTTTGTTGATTGAAATATTCTTCAATGAGCTTATCTAAAACTTTAAAACTGATAAAGGATCTTGTTGAGTGGTTTTTTTTTTAACTTTTGGCGCTTAATAAAAATATTTCAATTGGCAATATACTGGAATTACCTTTCATATTTTCACTCCAGTGTTAAAAATTAATAATTATTATAATGATTACAATAACACGATTTTTTAGGTTTAATCGAGGGAAGATGGAAAAGCTACGTCAAGATCTAGGTGATATGGAAGAAAGCTACAAATCATTCCGCCATAGTCATTGGGCTTTCAGCAAAGTTGCTCTGACCCACAGCCTTAGTATCATAAATGAACCTGAAAATGAAGATACTGCGTTACATGTGTTTTCATCCATTCTTGCCTACTCAGGATTACTTGAGCAGGGTATAAACAATTTTTTTATTCATATCATAATGTCATACATAGCATTGCATGATTTTCATGTTCGCAATTTCTGCTTCTGAATGTTCATTGAACTTTTGTGTTCTAAACTTTAAATGCTGTTATACAGTTAAAATGAATGCTCAGAACTGTACTGTACTGTATTTATGCTGGAATAATTGGCTAACCAATTTCGAAAATCAAAAATCCAGATATTCTGGGTAAGAATCAAAACAGATCTGTAAATAAGCAGAGTTATGGCTTGTTACGATAGAAAATCATGCTTTGTGACAAAGTTGTGTAGGATTGTTTACCAGACATTAAAAATATGAAAGTAACTGTTTCCCAACATATTGTAACAAAGAATTAGTTCTCTTTCTTCTTTTTCAAACAAGTATGGTGCTTAATGATGCAGAGTCGTTTAGATGTTTTATCATTAATAGATCAAAATCAAATCAAATGATTACTTTGCTTATAGTTAGTTATATTCTTTTGATATCTTAATTTGAAGTTATTATCCACATGAAAAATAATATTTTTTAAGAAGCTACTAATTAGAAGTGGATTTACAAAGGCTCAAAAGCTTGCAGCACTGTGCACAGTAGGGTGGTCACAAGTAGCATGGAGAAAAAAATTTTTCAACTCATCTTTTGCGGCACCCCCCTAAAATGTGCCAATGGGCTAGAAAATGAGATTTGCAAAGTTTTAGCTTAATCGGATAATATTAACACGTGCCACAAAGAGGGTAAAGTCAAGAAAAACAGCGATTTTTAGCCAAAAATTGTAGTTTTTACTTTGTAAAACCAAAACTACTGATCCTAGAAGCTTTATTTTAGTCTCATTTTGTAGGAAATTTTATTTTCTTTAAGTCTAATCTTATTTAAAGTTTCGAAAAAAATGATTAAATATTTTTCAGAATTTTCACAAGTCAGGCTGCAACGCAAATCCTCGAAATTGCAAGTAACATGGGGAAATTTTTTTTTTCAACTAATCTTTTGAGGCACCCCCCTAAAATGTGCCAATAGACTATAAAATGAGATTTGAAAAGTTTTAGCTTAATCGGATAATATTAACACGTGCCTCAAAGTGGGTAAAGTTACGAAAAACAGTGAATTTTTAGCCAAAAATCGTAGTTTTTCCTCTGTAAAACCAAAACTACTCATCTTAGAAACTTTATTTTGGTCTCATTTTGTAGGAAATTTTATTCTCGTTAAGTGCTATCCCATTCATTTTTGCTATCATGTCCAAAGTATTTATTTGGCATTTTTCAGGTTAAATCGTAGAGTATATCAAAAATAAGAAATTTTCATGCAAAAACCTAAAAGCATTACAATATTCAATTACATTTAATTGCTTATTGTTGGATTTACTTTGTCAATTAAAAAAGGGGTATTTTCGCGGTACTTAAGAAACAAATGAAACAAATTTCTGTGTTAAAATAGAGGAATTAAGGGGTTAAGATGGAAAGCAAAGAGTTAAAATGACAATAAAAGCTTCAATGCACCTTTATACTTATACTGTTAAATTATATAACATCATTTTACTACTCTTTACATACAAATTAAGTTGCTGATGGCTTGAATGGGATTTTGATAAATGAGGAAACTGTGCTTGCATTTAGCATACAACATTAACTTGTAATAAAAGCTACCGTTGCTCTTTGTCTTTCGTCAAAGAGGGGCTGAAGCCTGGAGTTAATTTTACACCTCTTTCAACTGTGTCATGGAACATCATTAAACTATTTACTGTCTTTTTGCAGGCACAGTTTCCTCATTTATCAAAAGGTATCCCATGAAAGCCATCGGCAACTTTATTTGTATGTAAAGAGTAGTAAAATGATGTTATATAATTTAACAGTATAAGTATAAAGGTACATTAAAGCTTTTATTGTCATTTTAACTCTTTGCTTTCCGTCTTAACCCCTTAATTCCTCTATTTTAACACAGAAATTTGTTTCAGTTATTTCTAAAGTACCGCGAAAATGCCCCTTTTTTAATTGACAAAGTAAATCCAACAATAAGCAATTAAATGTAATTGAATATTGTAATGCTTTTAGGTTTTTGCATGAAAATTTCTTATTTTTGATATACTCTACGATTTAACCTGAAAAATGCCAAATAAATACTTTGGACATGATAGCAAAAATAAATGCGATAGCACTTAACGAGAATAAAATTTCCTACAAAATGAGACCAAAATAAAGTTTCTAAGATGAGTAGTTTTGGTTTTACAGAGTAAAAACTACGATTTTTGGCTAAAAATTCACTGTTTTTCGTAACTTTACCCACTTTGAGGCACGTGTTAATATTATCCGATTAAGCTAAAACTTTTCAAATCTCATTTTATAGTCTATTGGCACATTTTAGGGGGTGCCTCAAAAGATTAGTTGAAAAAAAAATTTCCCTATGTTACTTGCTATTTCGAGGATTTGCGTTGCAGCCTGACTTGTGAAAATTCTGAAAAATATGTAATCATTTTTTTCGAAACTTTAAATAAGATTAGACTTAAAGAAAATAAAATTTCCTACAAAATGAGACTAAAATAAAGCTTCTAGGATCAGTAGTTTTGGTTTTACAAAGTAAAAACTACAATTTTTGGCTAAAAATCGCTGTTTTTCTTAACTTTACTCTCTTTGCGGCACGTGTTAATATTATCCGATTAAGCTAAAACTTTGCAAATCTCATT
Organism: Uloborus plumipes; assembly: GCA_038373865.1. NCBI lineage: Eukaryota > Metazoa > Arthropoda > Arachnida > Araneae > Uloboridae > Uloborus > Uloborus plumipes. The sequence continues at coordinate 9,312 of JAXGGA010001827.1, forward strand.
TTCTTGCCCATTGGCACATTTTAGGGGGGTGCCGCAAAAGAAATTCAAAAATTAATTTTTTGTGACCACCCTAGTGCACAGCTAAGTGTGATCCAAGAGCTCTGAAAATTCAGTCTGGCACATACTCTTGCATGCTTATTTTTGTTATTGAAATCTATCATCTAACATATTCTATGCAATGTAATGAATTAAAGAAATCTTGTTTTTAGGCACTTAGTAACTTCAACATTTTCTAGTTTGAAGTTAAGCTGCCTTCATTAACAAAAATTTTTTGCATCATGTTTCTCACTCGGTTCAAAGTTGCTCTAAGTCTGGTGGCAACTTTGAACATGTTCAATAAACCCTGTTAATTGATTTTTTAAAAATTATCTTTTTTATTATTATTATGCAGTTGTTTAGAATTTTTTTTCTTTCTGTTTTATGCAAATAATTGTGACAAAAATACTAAAATGTGAGTGGAGCAGTTGGAAAAAAAAAGAAGAAAATATGGATAAATAAAAACTGAATGAGAGTAATTTGATGTAAAGTCTCATAAATTCCTTCCATTTGCCCTGCATTTAAGCAGTTTAAGGTGGTTCTTATTTTTTGAATCCTATTAATTTAAAGGTACTAAATTTTGCAGAGGATGCTGAATGGCTTGGGGAAAGAGACCACTTACAACTTGCCCAATCGATTTTGGATCGAAGTATGAAGAAAGAAGTGCTCATGAATGAACTATTTTTACAGCTTATTAAACAGACTACTGATCATCCAGGTTAGCGATTCCAGCATGCATTCTATTTTCCAGAAAACTCATTGTAGTATTGCAATAAATATAAAAACTAAATGAATGAACTTATTTCATGCCTTTTCTTGAATAGCTAATTGAGCTTGAATGAAATGAAAGAAATATCTTGGTGCAGAAGTGTAAAAAAAGTAATGCACCTTTAATATGCACATATTTGTAGGAAACTTCAGACACATGTTTTTTAGCTACAACCAACCCTTTTCTATGAAAAGTTTATTTTTAAAAGTCTTTTCATCCGTAAGCTCACTTCTTTTGCGTTGAAAAAGGGTTCCTTGTTATCCTGAACCAAATGGCTGTAGTTTCCTGCAAATTTGTGCATATTAACATTAAAGTGTTTTCTTTAATAATATAGCTTGCTTGGCTAGCCTTGCTAAACTGCTGATTAGTTTATCTGTACTCTCATTTAGTATCATGTAATTTAAATTCAGTTTTAATTTGTAAATTTCGTCCTAAAAATATGCATTTGCGAAATCTTAAGAATTAGGGAGGAATGCTGTCCTTCAATACCAAAATTATATTTTTTGTTTTGAATGCATTCAAAATGTTTCTTTTTCTCGTGAAACAGGGATATGAATTTATATTATAGTTTTTGATTCTATTTTATTTTTTCTGTTTATTTTTCATGTACTTGAAATCACTATGTTTTGGATGACTTATGTTAAAGATAAGTATTGAAATGTATTTCAAACTGTTCTCCCTCTGTTTGTTTGACTCTGTCATCTTTCTCTTTCTTTCAAAGATGCAAATAGTCGAGTTAATTTGAGGCATTGGCAGCTGATGTCACTAGCATGTAGCGTTGCAGCTCCTACTGATCGTCTCATCATTAGCTATCTCCATGCTCATCTTCGTAGGTGTTCGATTGACGAAGTCACTGAAGAAGGGCAGTATGCACAGTTTTCCCTTCGGGTATGCAGTTTTTTTATATACAGACAGTAGTGCCATTAATGAGGTGCTTTGTACTGTGCTAAAAAACGTTTTCCCAGAAAAATTGAAAAATAGAAAACTTAGTTTTTTATCAATTAAAATTTATTTTAATTCTTTAATCAGGGACAGGTACTAGGGAGGGGTGATTTGGCGATTGCCCCTCCCTTGGAGGACTCACCATTGGTTAAGTTATAATATTGAAGTTCAAAAAAAGCAGTTTTTGACTATCTTTGATTCTAGCAGAAGCGCAGTTTAGGGCTCTCCTCAGGACAAGTTTCATAATTGAAGTCCAAAACATATGAGGTTATCATTTGTCAACCAAGATGTGTAATGAATGATCCGTTATAAAATCAATCGCCCCTCACTTGAAACATTTCTAGATCCGTCCTGGTATTTAATAGACATATCTTCTTAAAAAACTCAAAAAGATCTAAATATTTAAAAATATATGTAGCTAACGTTATTTTTCTTCCTTGCATATATGCATAAAACTGTTAAAAAAGCCTCTCTGCTAGTAGATTTTTAAGTTCAAAATGCTTAAAATAATCTGGCTGCACACAATTCCTCATGTTTACCCTTTGACAAGCACAAGCCATTTTTTTCTCCAAAGGTTACATTTTCCACTTTTATTAGAGATATACAGCTCATTTGTGACCCAAAAAAGTATTTTTAAATTTTGCTTTTTTAAAAATTGTTTCTCAGAGGTGTGGTTATTTATTAACCACCGCCCAATACAAGCAATGACATTTAACTTACTTATTCAATAGAAAAAATTTTAAATACAAATAACTTCCCAAGTAAATATGCATTTTAGTAAAGCTATTCGTTATCAGTTACTTCAAAATTAAAAATACATTAATTACACATGAAATAGGTGATAGAAGAACTAAATACAATGTAAATTGCCTAAAATATTTTTAGATTTTTTGATGGAGCAACATGAAACATGGAGCAGCGCACGATAAAGCATTACTTGTTGTACATAAAACTTTTGTGCATTTCTAGTGCGTTTTAAGTTCTATCATAGTGGTAAGATATTTACCACCACCTTAAAAAGAGTTAAAAGTCAATTATTACCAACTAGTAAATATAAAATATTTCTTTCTTTCTTTTTTTATGACTGTTTGCCAGTATGGCGTAATTTTCAACTTGTTGTAGTGTTGCTTTCTTTATTCCAGTGCTTGATGCGATCTCTTGAAACTCACGGCCGCAGATGGCCTCCCTCGAAGCAAGAGATTGGATGCACCATAAGCAGGAGGCCCGTGCATGCTAGAATCTATTTCCTGGATGGGCAGTTCCAGCCTGTAGAATTTGATCCTTGTGCCTCAATGGGAGAGGTATGACTTTCCTTGAATTTTAATGGAAGGGGACAACAGAGATCCTGTGTCCCCCCTCGGAGGGAGGGGGGAGGGTAATGTCTTTTAGTGCACATGGTTTTTTCATCAAAAGTGGAATTCTAGTAGTTTTAATCTCCAAATTTGTGAAATTCCATTGTTAAGCTTATTGCTCTTTTTCGAGTATAAAAGTACAGAAATATATAAACAAAAATTCTATCCTATCTTATAAAAAAGTGCATTCTTTCTGTGTAGATTGTGTACTATCTACTGCTTAGAAAATAGTTCATAATATCTCCATATATTATTTCTTTAAGCCGAATCCTATACACGGTCGAAACTCGCTCATTTCTTTATCGAATTGCAAGAAAATTTATGATTTTGAAGCTTATCCCGCGGGCTATTGACGAAAATTAGACCCACCCTCTAAAAAGTGTCGGTTCGTTTTTTATTCGAACTTCAATTTTTGGGCACAAAATTGACTCTATCTAGCGAAATAATTGTCGTATCGTCTCCATTTTGATTTCATTCGAAAGATTAAAAAAAATGCGTTCTTTAGAACGTTTCTCCGCTAGCGCCGCGTAACGAGAATCTCGAAAATCCACGTTTAAGCGACTTATAAGCGATTGAAGTTTGAAAAAGTTAAATTTTTTGCTCAACCTGTTAAAATCGTTACATTGTTGTTCAAATCAATTTTAAATGCGACTTTTCAAGCCAAGGCTTAGCTCGGTAAACCTTAATTGTAACTTTTATTGTTTCAAAATACTATGGTAGTTTTGCGATAACGTTAGTATTTAGTTTAGTAGTAGCCTTGGGTATTTGATTTTAATGTAGGGTATCACTTTTGTAGTAGTTGTAAAAGTGAACGTGTCTTTGATCTCTTTGAAAAGTTGTCAGAACGACGGCAGTTGATGGCGATGTTGTGCAAATGAAGCCAATAAAAATTGTCGTATTAAATTTTAAGTTTAGAGGTTTTTTTTTTTTTTTTTTTTTTTGCGGAATTTCGCACGGGTCACCTAGTGGGAAATTAATAATAGATAAGTTGTAGTAGAAACTAGTAGTAGACATGGATGCAAGACTTCCGTTTCAGGGCGGATTTCCGTCTTGACAAAATCGCCGAGACGGACGACGGGACGGAAAAAAAAATAGATCTCATTCCTTCAATATTTAGTTCCAAAGAAAACAAAACTGAAGGGAATATAAAATCGGATTTCTTAAGAGTACATTTTAATCATTATTAGAGACCAAAACTTTGAATAGAAGCTAGCTCTTCCTTTGTTGGTTTTATTCTTTTCGACCCCATCCATTCCCTTTCCTTAACTTCATCAAATATGACCTACAATTTCGCTTTTCAGTCGTCATTTGAAAAATTCTAAGGACCCCTCCCCCCTCCCCCCAAAAAAAAGGGAAAAAAATCGCCAGAGTTCCTGAGCTTCATCTTTTTCCCTAACATAACCAGACATCACATTTAATCACTTTTTTAATTCTTCTCTTTAAAAAAATCTAGATTAGCTGCCTGAACCTCCTCTCTCATAACATCACCAAAAGGAGTTAAAAAGTGTTTTTTAACTTTTAAAAGAGTCTGAACGTCGGTCGTCCATTTCCCTGACATTATCAAACATAGCCGCAATTTCATTTATAATACTTCAACTGTGGAAAACCTTCGGGGAGACTACTCCTTAACCCCCATTTCCCAACATTATCGAAGATCGTCTATTTGCTTCGGAACTTCAATTCGCAAAAACTGCTTGGGAAGAGTGCGCGTGCCTCTTCCTCTAACATCGTCGAAAATGGCCCCACCTTTTCCTAATATCACTAAAGATCGTCTAAAAATAGGCTTTTTGCACTAAAATTTTGACGAATCTCCCCCCTCCCCTCGATTACTATACTTAAAACTATGATCTTGCTTCTAAAAGTAAAATTTAGCACACCTCCCCCCACTCCCAATTTAGACAATTTAATGAACAATATATATATATATATATATATATATATATATATATATATATATATATATATATTTGGTTTGTTTTCTGGGGTATGCATGTGGGGGGGGGGGGGGGGCTCAAATATTTTCCGTCTTGGAAGCATGGCCTAACTTGCACCCATGGTAGTAGATCATTTGCTATTCAACTGCAGCAATGCTGTAAGACTTTTAACTTCTTCCATTTTAGGAAAGACAATTTTCTTCTTTTAAATTCAACATTAAAAGTAAAATAGTTAATTGTCTAAATGTTAAATGTATCTGACCGCTGTAAGTTTTATATCAGGGCTGTGGTTGCCCTATCGACAAGACGTCGGACTTGTAACCGGAAGGTCCCGGGTTCGAACCTAGCCGATTAAAGATCTACTGTCGTCACTAATGGTGGCTGGGCGACGTACGGGTTGTATTCACATAGTCCTCCAAGTGAAACGATACCTCTGGGGGTTCTGGGCCAAGGGATTGCTTGGCCCTTGGTCTGGATCATAAGAACAGAGTGCTCTTCAGGGCCCCATCCCGGTTAAACCACAAGTTGTGGTAGGTGCGGGGGACCCTGGAGAGTGAAGTGAAGTGTGTGTTTTATATCCCTTTTTTTTCTAAGCATCCTTAGTTGAATAGGTGCTAAAAGGATTGCTGTGACTTATGATTGCATTACTTTTTTGTTTTTATTTCAAAAAAAAGTTTGCATTAGGGATGCATTTTTTTTACTTGAAAATAAAATTTCTATGTAGAAAAAGAGTCATTGTTTTCAAAAAATATGCTTTACAACAAAAACTTTTATTGTTCATATTGATTGGTGAAAGATAGTGCTCATAGAAATGTCATATGGTCGGTGGCAAATATTCATTTTTGAAATCCACACCTATGTGCAAAGTAACCTTTTCAGTAAAAATGTATTACTAACTATATATCTAATATCTCTTCAGGTTTTGGAGATGGTACGAGCCAAAATTGATCTACGTCCACGAGTGGAAGGGTATGCTTTGTATGAAGTTATTGGTACAAATGGTAATTATGGTTTTACTGTTCTTGATGCTCGTTTTTTTTTTATTTTTATATATTTTCACTATACTGAGTTTTTACATAATTTATTTTTTGCGAATTTAACTTTAAAGGTCAAATTAGTTTGATTTTATAATAAATATTTATGTTTATAAAAGTGTTTGTGCTATATTTTGCACTAGTGTTTCATGTTATCAATGAGCCAAAAACTATTGCTTCTTGAAACAATTGCTTTATTGAACGTATACATTTTGTACATCATACATCTTGTTCATTGAAACAGCAATCTGAAACTATTGCTAGTTGAATCCTCTGTGTGCATTGTTCTATAGGAAGTACTTTCATGGCAAGATCCCAAAATGTCCCATTTATTTTTTTCCACTACTGCTGTCAAGTTAAAAACATTATTAGTGCTGAAAATATTTTAATGAGTTTAACCAAATTGATGCAACTGGTATAAAAAATACTTTCAGTAGCACTATTATTTTTAATTACAACTGAATTCAGTTAGTAATTAATTGCACTGCTTGCATAATGTGTTGGCATTTGTCAAATCTTCCTGCCTGGTTTAACTCCAAAGTAAAATTTGTTTCTTTCAATTTAATTTTTCAACTTTTGATTTTACATGAAATATTTATATTTGGAGACCTTGATGCAAATAAATTTCTAACATTCAAACTCAACTATGATTTCCAGAACGTGCTTTACTGCCAGAAGAGAAAATATGTGATACGATGGCCAAATGGGAAAGATATCAGGAAGGACAAAGCAAAGTCACTGCCAATAGAAAGCAGCATTTCTTTTTGTTCAAGGTCTGTAATTATATCTACATTTGTGTGATTTTTTTAATAATGTTTTGTGAAAAAATATTAATTGGTTTCGTGAATCTTGAATTTAGAAACATTTGTTCCTTGATGCTTATATTGATCTGAATGATAGAGTTGAAAAAGAACTTCTGTATCATCAAATAGTTCACAATATTCGACATGACAGGTTCCCTGTTACTGAACAAGAAGCAGTGAGTATTTTTATATTACATAAATTACTGTTATTATTATTATTACTGTTATCTTTCAAAGCATTGTTCTTGCCCCATGAAACATTATATTAATTAATTTTGGAGAAAGTAAATTAGAATTTATAATCATGCAGTGAACTCTCACTTATGCACACGGCCCGAGGGACCAACAGGAAAAGGCGCATAAGTGAGAGACGCATAAGTGAAAAAGCCTTTTCAAACGTCGCAAATGAAGCATACATTTTAGTTAGAGTATGAATATGAATGTTTTATAGAAAACTAGATTATTATCTGGATTTGACCGGGTGCTTATTAATACAACATAGCTCTAAAAAAATTATTTGAATGCATTCTATCCACGTATGCATATTTATTATATTGTTTTTAACTTTTTTCATGCTAAAATGAAATAAATGAGCCTTAAATTGATATTTCATTGTTAATTACAATCTTTGTTAGAAAATACTCATATTTAAATGTGTTACATTTTATCTTGTATGCTTAAAGGCTTATCTCTTTTACCCTATAAATTCGAAATTGAAAGAAAATGTCCATTTTGAGACAAAAAAATTGAATTTTGAGCTTTTTGGATTTTTTAAAAATTTCAAAACTGCGCCTATGTGAATTCTAGTGCATCAAGAAACTCTGTGCCAAGTTTGATGAAAGAAGTGGAATGGAAACTGGATTTGTATAAGGAACAAACATACAAATTTACATACATCCATTTTTATGTACATAGATGAGTTGATATTGTTAAGGGTTTTCAAATTACTGTAACGGAACATTACTATATGATAAAAAGGAAACAAAAACTATAGCATATCGAAGTAACAATCTACTTCCAAAAGAATTCATAGTAGATATCTGTTTTTGTTTTAGCTGTCGAAATTCAAAACAAGTTTTTTTTAAGTTCATACAAATAAGAAAAGGCAGTTGCTTTTCTATTTGTGAAATATGCTTGTAGAGTCATTAAAAATATCTCTGGAACAAGCGTTTTGTAAAGTTTTTCTTTAATTTTGAAACACCAAAATTATATTATTTTAGTTTTTTCCATCAAATTTAAATCATAATTTCTTGTAAAATACTTGCAGTGAAGAGATTTTTTCATCTAGTTATACATATTCATACTTAAACTATCTGCAAATTGTTTTATGTATTTTATTCAGTATTTTATTTGATAATTAACTTAAGTAATTCACATATTAAATATTTTTCTTTATACGAATTAAATTATTTAAAAAAAAATTATGCATCTTTTGTTATGTAAAGACTTTAAATTATGATCAAATTTTATTTTCTAAACCCTGACTTGTTTGAAATCTTTCAGAACTGAATTAATCAATAACACACTCTCCCCTATAAATCAAAAAATATATATTTGTATTTACATGATTGCTCTTTCAATGGGATTTATGAATAACCGTTTAAAATTTAGCAATACCCATTACTTTTCAATTAGTTTAAAAATTATGTTTTATACATTATGGATACGTTAAGATTGAGCCTTCAGCTTAGGTTAATTAGGTTTTTTAAAGTCTTAATTACTGTTTTTGTTTAAAAGACTTTAGGGTTAACTTGATTAATATACCCTCCCCCAAAAAAGGAAATCGAGAAATATTTACATATTTGCATTTACATGCTGTTTCAGTTTGAATTATGAATAACAATTTAAAATATAAGTATTCCATTTACATTTTCAATTAATTTCACAAACAGTTCTATGCCATATATTCTTTTTTTCCAATTTGTTGCAACACAGTCATATTTGATAATTTATTCATGTTTGTAATAAATTTGATTATTAGGTTATGCTTTGTGCTTTGAAAGCCCAATTAGATGTTGGAGATTGTCAACAAGGGACATTAGATTACAAGTAAGGAAAATGTTTGGATTTCTTCTTTTATTAATACCTTCACCAGCTCTTAGGTTTTGCCTTATAAATAAGAATGAAATGTATACAATATATTCTTGGAGGATACTCTAGCACTAAAAGTTTGTGGTAACGTTTTTAAATTTACAACATTTTGTAAATAAAAATTAAATTAATGCAATATATTACTTCAATTGATTTTTATTGTTTGAATTGTAACCATTTAAAAAAATGCCACAAATGCTCTACAAATGTGTGGTATTTTTATTGTGAATTACAATTTTTGCATTTTATATTTTCACAAAAGTAACGTATTGTATAATTATCCATTTATAAAAGCAATATAGATTATAGCAAATAGACATATAATGTATAGCAATACAAGCAATTTTTCGATTTGTGTACTCATAAATTTGACTATTTATGTAAGTTCTTATGAACATGTTTAAAAATTACATCTTAGCCATAAGTTATTGAAGTACATCACTTTGAGCAAAATGTGGAACTACTTTGATACCCCCCCCCCCCCCCAAATCGGAAATTTGGCAACTTTTTTTTTTCCCCAAGGAAAATACTTGTTTTTGTTGTTGCCACAAAAAATTTGTTGCCACAAAACTTGTAAAAGAAACTCAAAATATAGTACAAAATACAAGAAAATACTAAATTTGGCAACTGCAAAAACCTAAAAGCTGAAAAAACCTAAATTGGCAACACAAAAATAAGAAACAGCAACCCTAAAAAGTCCGTAAAGGAGTGCCAGATTTGGCGCGTATTTTTTTTGTGGGGGGAGGGGGGTATATCAAAGTTATACCCAAAATGCATATAAGTAGTATCAAATTTTCATTATTAATCAAAAATGAACGCTCCATGAAACTGTATTTAACTTTATCAACAAAAAGCAGCATAAATGTAATTTACCAAATTTTATGCCTTTTTACTTCTATTTCTGAAGATAAATTCATTAAAATTATTAAGAATTTCAAAATGCATACCTTTTTTTCTCATTTTTATCATAAAATGCTTAAATTTCTGGATGCAATTCTTTCTTCATTTTGTTCTTCTATATTTTGTGGGAAATACATTATAATGCTCAAAACCAACATATCTATTCCACAATGATACACATGTTATTGATTTAAAACAAATATAAATAGATTAAAAATTAAATGTTTTTTAAAATCACTTTTACTCAACCCTCTCGCCCCCCATCCAAAAGTCAATTAACTGCTATTTTGACTGTGATTATCACTTTTTAACAATGTTTTTTTTCTTGCTTAGGAGGGTGATGTGCGAGTGCCTGCCTCCTAGAATCATGGTGCAAATTTCCTCAGAAGCTGTTGAAACTCAGCACAGGATATTAGCCGGAATGGATGTGGATCAAAGTAAAGCTGGTTTCTTAATGTTGGTCCAGTCATGGCCTTTGTATAGAGCTACCATTTTTGAAGTCATGGTAAGTGAATGCTTACCTTAATTCTATGAAGTTGACAAAATCATCTTTTTAATATGCTTTTATTAGTTTCACTTGTGGGTTTGTATGTATGTATGTATGTAACTCTGAATAAAAGATAAAATTTATGTTCTTTGCAAATAAAGAAGTAATATATTTAATACTATTAGTAATTCTAAAGGCTAAATTATGTTACATGTTGATGTGCGAGTATTATAAGGGCTACAATTGTTTGTATGTAACTCTGGATAAAAAATAAAATTCACGTTCTTTGCAAATAATAAAAGTAATATATTTAATAATATTATTATTACTAAAGGCTAAACTATATTACTTATATTACATGTTGATGTATTTATAAGTGCATCTAAAAGGGTATTTTTTAGTTTTTTTAAACTAATTTAAAGATTGTAGCAAATGCACCCACAGCTCGATCATATAGCATCCTAAGACTGCAGTTTCGCCCTTATTATGGGCTCCTCAGTTAGGAATAGCCAATGATCGAGCCGGAGGCAAAAATCCTCTTATTGTAGCTAAGATAGCCAACAAACTGGTAGATAAAATGAATTTATCTTACCAGTGAGCGTCCGCAAACTATGGCGCGGCTCAACTCGAAATTTGAAGGCTAAAGCTGGGTAAGCTTTAGCCTTCAAATTTGGGCAAATTTGGGACGCTCGCTGGTAAGATAAATTCATTTTATCTACCAGTTTGTTGGCTATCTTAGCTACAATAAGAGGATTTTTGCCTCCGGCTCGATCATTGGCTATTCCTAACTGAGGAGCCCATAATAAGGGCGAAATTGCAGTCTTAGGATGCTATATGATCGAGCTGTGGGTGCATTTGCTACAGTTCTGCCTCAGCCCTGGCTTACGGGCGGTAACTCATTGCACATAATTTAAAGATTATATTTTCCTTTTTGAAAAAACTTTTTCTGGTCTCACACATACTGAATAACATTTTTGTGATTTTCATGATAGCAATCCTATACATCTTCCTGGCCCAAAGCCCTTTGGTTAGCTGTTGATCAAGTTGGTATACATCTTTTGGAATTGAGATCTAGAGTAAGTTTCAGCAATCATTTTAATAACTCTATTTATACTTTTTGTGCAAAATCTTTGCAGATAATAACAATCCCTCTTACTTTTGCCACCCATATGCTGTTTTCAGATCTCAAAACATAATCAGGGGCGTAGGAACCGGGGAAGCTATTTCAGACCGACTCAGCTCCCCCGGAAAAATATTGTCTCTACAACATTTGATAGCATATTTTTTTTCCTCAAACCTGTTTTCAAATGTGTGATTTCCTTTTCCTATGAAATTCAGGCTATGTCACCAAAAATCGTCAAAAGTCATTTTTTAAAAGTACCATTTAGAATTTTTTCCGTTCGAAAAATTTGAGATTTCTTATTTCTGAGCAAATATTCTATCTAAAACTAAGTTCATATTAAAAAAGCAAAAGTGTAGTTAAACTTGCTTTTCTAAGGAATGAGACATAGCAATGTTTTTAAATTACTTTTATTCAAAAAAAAGTTTTTTTTTTGAATATTTATGACTTTATAATTGATCTTGTGTGTAAAGGGACGAAAAGTGTCCCCCCCCCCCCCCCCGCAGAAAGCGCCGGGCTCCCCCTATTTATACAAAGTTCCTACGCCACTGAACATAATTCAATATCCTAATTAATTAATTAAAGAATATTTAACTGAAAGCAGCTTGTTTTTATTTTTTGTTCTAAGAATTGAAGGGCTTGGGAGATGAAGCGGTTATGTGACAAAACGAAATTGGCGAGTAATTAAAGTTCAAAGTTTTATTGTTGCAGTTGCTGCAGCTTTTTTGTTTTCTATTTTTGTCGTTAGTGTGCGTATGAAATTGGTCTAATGACATCTACTTTTTGATGTACCAAGTTTTATTTGCCTACATGTATCCATTGCTTACAATTGTTCAGAGTATTCATTTTTTTAAATGTAACATAACCCCTTCATCTTCCAAGCCCTTCAATTGATAGTTCATCTGTCATCAAAACCATTTCATTAGTTCAAACAATGTTATTAATTCCCAATAACAATTGATTATGAAAAAATAAATAAAAGCATCTGATGGATCACACGCTTGAAGTAAAAAGTTCACAGCTATTTTGTGGTGAGAATGTGTATCTTTGGCACACTGCATGAGCTTGATTGCTATTCTCTAAAATAGATACTTTCAATTGTAACATTTGCTGTTTATATTACAAAACAAGTCTTTGTGTCAAATTTTATAAGGTCTTTACATAAACCAAGTAATTAGTTTAATGTTTAACTTTCTTCAGTTTTTAAATATGTATCACATTTAAAAACTAACATCTTATTTAAAATGACAATCCCCCCTCCCTTGCAATGTTTGGTTGTTACTTTATTGTGTAAGTTAAAACTGTATGTGATTTAAACGAATGTCATCTTAACTTTCCTTCTTACAACTAAAACAACATTCAATTTCAGATTTTTTTAAAAAATCTTTTGCATGGATATATTTATGATGGTGATCAGATTTTATTGGCGTGAAAAGTTGAGTGTTTACTGAACTGTATCCATCTTCTCACTATACTAATATGGAATATGCTGTGAATCCTTTCCTGACCTCTTACATTATACCTTCCCAAATGGCTAAGATTTTGCCAAATGTAATTTTTCCGTTACATACATATATATAGATATTTAATGTAAACTTTTCCTCTGTTAAACAATCTCATCTTCACATAGTTCCTTACTTCCTCACCCAAAATGTATTATTTCATCCCTTTCGATTTTCATTGTGGTTTTTAATTCAACTTATACAACCTCAACTGCTTGTTGTTTGCATTTAAAGCCTCCTCAACACACAGTTTTCAATTTTTAAAATTAAAAATATTTATGTTTAACTTAACAGCAGATAATGATGTCAATGAGCAACGACTTTGTACTTTAATCTGCTTTTGACAGGAAATCTAAACTGAGCTTTATTTAAATTTTAATATCATAAATCTTTGATAGTTAATCATTGCATAAAATGATTTGACCCATTTTCCCCCGAATACTCCATTTAGTGGCCATATTATCTATAACTCAATTATTTTTTATGTTGGTTGTGGTAATCATTTTTGGGAATTTACCGTATTTGTTTGATCAAATCCGATTTTGCGAAATTTAAGAATTTACAGAAATGGTTTGAACTGATGTTGAAAGGAAAATATGTGCAAAAGTGTAGTGTTTAAAAAATGATTTATGTTTTTGTTCATGCCAGACAATTTATTTTTTATTAATAAAATCAACTTTTCTGATCTATTTCTTATAACTTTATTTCTATATTATTATTTTTATTCTTATTTTATCAGTTTAATGTGATTTCAAAATTCAGTTGATGCTTTTTTTTAAATAGTAATCAGCATTTTAGTGAAAACCTACTTCAAGTGATAATTAGAACTCAACATTGTTTAAAATATATCATGGTCAGTGTAAAATAATGATGAAAATGTAATCCAATGAAAACCATTCCTCTAAAGTGCTTTTTTTATGTGTTTGTCTATAGGTGTAAAAGTTTTTAGTTGCCTTATTCATAGTTCAAAATTATATTGTATCGTATTTTCATTTTTATATTTTCTTTTCTTAAAATTTTTCTTTTTTTACAGAATGTGCTCTGCACTTGCGAATATGAAAGCATCATTAATTATAGCCCATCTTTAAATAGTCTAATGATTGTGACTGGAACAGGTCGAAAAGGATCCAAATACATCTTTTCAACTAATCAGGTATGAAAAAACATTAGCTTTTTTTGGCATGCTAAATATGTATTTAAATATATTAATTAATAGATTTTTTATTCTAATAAGTAGCTTAGCATTTGTCCATACCACTTTTTCATATTTTGAATGTAAAAAGTTCAAAAAATGCAGCTCTATGTCAGCTCAATAGGCTTTGTGCTGTGTACTATTGTATACTATTCGAGAAATTATCAAAAAAGTTTTAACCCAAAAATGGATGCCAAAAGATAGCGCTAAAATTTTGTTATTTCACTTAACCTTTTGGATCCAGGCTGTTTTTTAGAAATTTTTCTTTCGACCCAGGTATTACGACAGTTGAACCACAGATTTCTTTTCCATTGAAAAGAGAAGGTATAAACTGTCGTACCAGACGTATGAAACCTTGAAAAAATACTCGGCTCCAAAGGGTTCGAGTGAAAAATCTCAACCCCGTCCTCTAAAAAAAAAGACTTACGGTGCAGCATGTGTACCGCCCGGGTCCTAAAGGTTAAGCAAGAAATCGCTGAATATGAGTTAAAAAACTACTAAAAAGTCGTTACTCATGGGATGTTCATATAAATCAGCTAAGTATTGTATTTTATGAGTAATTTTGGTTTCAAACTATTAATTTTTAATGTTTTTATGAATGGGCCAATGACAATGCTTTTTTTGTGAAGATGCCGATTTTATTACTTTATTTTTGCAAAAGTACCAATTTTAAGCTATGATTTTTGCTAAGTTACTGAAAAAAGGTAGCAAACTCAGCCTGTATTGCTCCCTGGTCACTGATTTAGGAGTAACAGAGATGGAGTTGAAAACTCTAAAACTGCTGGAGTCGTTCGGTCTACCCTCCTACTCTGCAGCCGGGTTGTAAATGAAGCCTTTTTGAAATACTTTCTTGATAATTTTCTCACTGTCTGTTAACTGAAGTTTTTCTGTTTTCTACCAGGCCACTCAAATTGCACACCTTATAAAAGATTACACCAATGTGATAGCCATAAAACGAAAGCCAATCGAAGTGGCCAGAAGGCGTCGGACACAAGAGTTGCATGATGGCACCCAACACAAGAGTCATCGTCCAGTCAGCATTTTGTACAAGCCTCCACCACCTTTAGCGAGCAATGAACCTATATGAATTACAAAAAACGGAAAGGAGTGCCTTTGTTTGGAATTTCCTGAGTGATGACATTAGATCTGTCTGGAGTTTGCTTCTAGATCTGTACAAATGCAATTTTTTCAAAATTCCAGATGTATGACGAAATCAATTGTTGAACTCTAATTTTGTGATTGAAAAATTGAAGCATTTCCTATATTCATTCCATCTTGGTTTTCCATTTGTATTCGAAACTGATGAAATGAATTGAGTGTTGCAATCAAGAACTTGACCAAAAAATGTACTCATTTTAGTAAGTGATATTGTTTTTATAGATTTTATTTATTTATTTATTTATAATGGGATTGTACCTTACATTTCTCACAAAATCTCGATTGTATCATTTTTTAAAATTTTATTTGCCTGCAATTTTATGTGCTGGTGCAATCTTTACGTGTAATTTATTTGTCTGTACATTGTTTTTTATATTTTATCGAACTCGGCCGTTTAATTGGTGATTGACTTGAAAAGATCTACCGAAAGACGCATGGGCTATGATTCAGCTATGAAAGTGTGTGAATATTTATAATACTATGCTCAATATGCCATTGATGTATGTTCTATATGGCTCATCATTAATGCCTGTGATGTTTGATAATTTCCGCTTTACTACTTTTTACGTGCAAAAAATTTACCGGGTTTTTCATCGGCTTTTGTCTGCTTTTGCTCCCAGGTGCTGTGTGGATATTGTATTGCTTAGTGTGATTGATTGGCTGATCCTTTTTGGGTGAAATGGAAAAATATTGATACAAAAGTTATGTAGGTGTAGGCATGGTAAAAATAATAGTGAAATACTTTTTCGGTTTAGGGCTGAAATGTTTCATTGTGCTCTTTATCGAATATGTTTGAATTAAAAGAAAGAAGACCCACGTAAATCAAGATGGATCCCCATGGGTATTCTAATTTCAGTTACGTAAAATCACTAGTAATCAGTACTGTGACTAATTGTTGAAACTAAAAAAATAAATAAATAATATAAAATATGAAGGTGTACAAAAGTTGCAAAATTATAACATGATGATTGAATTTTCATTGCTTACTTTTCAGCCTATTCATAGCTGATCTTTTAACGCTCGTGTTTCTCTTTACAGTTGTCAATTACTAGAGGTTTTACATTAGTCTTTTTTTTTTTTGTTAATTAGTTATGAACCAATTTAATTTCTCTCGCTTTTCAATGGAAAATTATTGAAAACAGCACTTCATGAGCATTTTAAGTTTTGAACTGTAAGTTCTAAAAAGATAGCTTTATGAATTTATAGTTACTTTTGAGTAGCAGATTTCAATCGAATGTAGAAATTTTATTGTACAGTCTTGTATATATCAACATTAATGAAACTTCGAAGGTTTATTTTTACCTACATATATCTAATTAAGGGAAAAGGAGTAGTTTTGAACAAAAAATATTTTTTCATCAGCACTTTCTGAAAAATTATTTCACTATCTTTTTTATTGAAAGTTATTATTTTGTTTGCAAGATATTAGCTCTTCTCTAAACTTCTATCCAACTTTAAAGGTGCCATACTATATTGGACAGCCAAAAATTCTGAAAATATTCAGTGCCAAGATCATTCGATCTCTCACTAGATTACTGTAATGAAGGTCTTTTATGATATGTACATCCCTGTAATAGTAGATTAAAGGAAAGGAAACAAAAACAGCATACCAATCTGGCCTTCCAAAACAGTACATTTGTGCTGAGATAAGTCCATTATTGATGTGAAATATGCACTAAAATTTCACACAGTTGAAAATATATGAACTGCTATGTTACTAAATGTGAAAGGAAAAATTGTTTTCGTGTTTTCAAGATTTTATATGAGTAGTATCCATCTACTTCAGATGCTTTTTTTACTTAAATGTACAATTTTCAAAATGCAATTTTTTTTATTTGTGATTTTTAAATGAACTCTTCGTCATCGTAGCCTAGAGCAGAATTTTTAGCATATGTAATAAATCTATAACAACAGAACAGTTTTGATAGAAATTGTTGACTTTATCTAATTTTTTAAAAATTATATACACTGTAATTCTTTATTATAAGAAATGTACTATTGGTTCTGTTAAGCAACTCTCATTAGTCTTTTGAGCGTGTGTAACTTCTTTGAAAAAATTTCTCTTTTGTTTCAATTTTAAGCAAAGTTTTTTCATCTCTGTAAAAAGGAAACCGTTTTTGTAATAGATTAAATTTTATCATTAGATCTGAAATTTAATTGAAGCAATTTGTTACTGCAATTTTGGTTTGTTTCTGGGGTTCCCTACTGCAATTTGTTTTTTTAAGAAAAAAAATAGGCCTTTGCAATATTGCTCATACAAGTCGCCAATTTGTGATATTTTATAATTTTTTTATGATGTTTTACATGTGGTCTATCTAATATTTATGTTTGATAAAAATTTCTGTTTTTGACCTTTTGTTTTTATAAGTCTCTCTATTTTTCTTTTTTAAATATCGTTTTTTTTTTTTGTTTTTTTTTAAACTTTTAGATTTTTTATGAGGTCCATGTTTTGTACTTAAGATATTGTATATAAAGTAGTGAAAAAAAAATGTAATCTAAATTCATGTACTGGACTTGAAGCTTGGTTAACAAAATGAATTGTTTTAAAAGCTTTTCGTTCATTTGTAAGCTAAAAGTGGTGCTCCAATGCCTTTGTTTATATGGTGCTGCGTATAGATCTATTATCGGTTGGCATTGAAGATAAATCAAGACATCAAAATACCTCATTAAAATTTTAGTTGCATTAAAAAAAGAATCTCATTTTATTAGTAATTTCTCCCCTCTTCCCTCCTCTACATCATGTTTTGACATTTTTGTTTGAAGGCATTAATTTGCATGGTACATTAGTTCAGATGTACTTCATTTCATGTTATCCTATTACAATTATAATTTAATGAAAGAAAATTATCAAGACTTTTCATTATGAAAAAAAAATCGATCAGGGTCAATTTTAACTCAAAAGAACATATGTAATCTGCAATCTAGAACTTTTCAAAATTATTTTTATTCCTCAGGCTTCAACTTCATATTTACATTACTGCATATTTCTGTTATATATGTACATAACATTTGTATTAAATATGAATGAATTTCATCATTTTTAGTTATTATTGAAAATTCTGAAATTAGGAATTAAATTATCATTTGAATACTTGCTTTCACTTTCATTTTTAATATAAGATCATAAACTTTAAAACCATTTTTGGAGTCATCTGGGTTTGTTTTTAAGTTGTGAATATTTGTCTTCCGATTCATGAAAGTTTATTTATTGACATTCCTGTACCAAAGCTGGCTTATACATTCTGTATATTATTGTGTTAGTTGTACAAATTAAAGGTGGACCCTAGAGTTGTACTTTGTAGCTCTCTGTGTCTTTTATCTCCCTAATATTACATGCATTATAATGTAATCCTCCCTATTCCTTTTTTTATATATTTTTAATTTATTTTGTTTTATAAAATATGAAAATTTGAAGATGCGTATCTTATGATAAAAAGCATTTTAGTTTCTTAATCATGCAACAAAGTAGGTGACATTTTTTTCCCCTCACTTTCCTCTGTTACAGCTCTTTTTTTAAAAAAAGTAGCTTATGTAATATTTGTTGGACAAAATCTCATTCTTTCACATCATGAAAGATAAAGCAGGGGCGCCCCCCCCCCCCCCAAGCTCAATGGCGCTAATTCCCCCAAAAATTTTTCACAACCCTTTTGTGCTTTTTATTTTCATTTTTACCCCCTTTTTTTCATTCAATTATTTTTTTAATTTTTTAAAATTATATTTATTTATTTTTTTTAATATTATATTCATTTATTTTTTTAAATTGTAACTATTCTTTTTTATATATTATTAATTTTTTTAAAGTTCGAATTATGCGCAGAACAGAATCGCTGTTTTCCTCTTCTAGACATTCCAAGCGCACACACACACACACAAAAAAAAAAAAATAATAATAATAATGATAAAGAATAATTTTAATTAAAATAAATTAATGAATAATTTAAACAAAAAATTAAATTAGTTTTAAAGAATCCCCCCCCCCCCCAAAAAAAAAGTTTGATGTCGCAACTTGCGCCAAAATCCCCCCCCCCCTGTGGGCGCCCCGAGTTAAAGTAGGAATATTTAATGTTTGATACTTCCCTGTGAGTATTTCAGACTGAAACCGATTTATTGCTTCCATTTTAGATGCCTATAACCCTTTGGTAGCATTTTTTAAAAAATTAAAATAGCAGCTTGAGAGGAAAAGCATAAAGCTTATTCCTGAATTTGCCATCGATGCGGAAGTTTAACCCAAGAACATATTCTATTTAAATGAGGGGCTTTGTCTTACTGACTTTACTTTAGATGGAACCATAATCCAAATATTACATTAACAAATTCATTAGCACTGTTTTGAACCTTTTCTAATAAATATCTTAAGGTTTGGACACAAACCAAACAGCAAGCTCCAAATGAGGTGCTAAATTCTTTATTACGTTTCAACGTCCTTGAAGTTATGTAAACTACTGGTAAATTCTTTCATGTTACAAAAAATATGATTTTGGACATGCAGTTAGAAATCATATAAACTACAGGATGCAAAATGAATTTAAAAAGTTTTATCATATGAAGTTTATTCCTTGGATATGTTACATAACAATTTCATTACACTACAATAAAATTTCAAATCACAATGAACAGTAGTGGACAGTTTAGTTCTTGGAGGGAAGCACGACAAGAAGTAGGAATCTCAAAAAAATAAAATTGTAGAGGAACGGATGTGTAGGATTGTAACAACATTCATTAAAATATTTCGGTCGATTGTCCTTTTCTGACAATAATTGGCAAAAGTTCTTGGATGATGGAAAAGTTCTAAAACGAAAACACTTGAATAACAGCGCTGTAAATCTTGCTTTGTGATCCATGTGCTGAAGTTAATTAATTTAAAAAAAAGCACTTCAAATCAAAAAGTACCACATTGACGTTATCCATAAAATAAAAATTTTCTCATTTGGTGGTTTGGAGGAGAGTAGGTTTGAAAATAACCGTGTATGGCTATGAAGCTATAGTAATTACATTGGAGGGTAATACAATTTTAAAAAAAATTCTGTCATTGGTAAGTCCAAATCAAAACCAATTTCCATAATACTGCCCCACTCTCTATAAATAATAAATATTATGCCGTTATTATTCTATAGTTTTCGAACATACACGAAAGAACAAAAGTTGAAGTAAATTGTATTGGAATAGTCCCTAATCCTTCTGCAATATTTAAAAATAAGGTAAAAGAACCATGAGTTACACTGATTCTTAATCATAGAAATATTATTATTTGTGTTTTTTCTTTATTTTTCGTCACGAAAAAAATATTTTGAACAAAGTAAGGTGTGAGATATGTTCTCAAAGCTCTTTTTTTCATTTGGCTTTTCCATAGTACAAAAAGTTTTTATACGCTATAAGTTACTAGAAATATTACCAATTCTAGTTGTTAGAGTTTGAACTATTTTTAAATGAATTTTGGACTTAACTCAAAACATTCTGGAAGCGTCAAATTGTGCGAACTATATTTTTATAATCTCCTCGTTCATGTTTGTTTCATTTTTTTTTATTTTTAAATGACGGAATAGTGATTTTAATCACTTATTTTTTTGCAGAACAACGATTGTTTTTATTGCTGTTTTTTTGGGGGGGGGGGTAGGGTGCCTGCTGAAGAGTTTTGAAATCTTGAAGGAAAGTCGTTCGTCAATTTTCCATGACATTATAACACCTTATCTTTTATATTTTCTTCAGCTTGTCTTTACTACGTGATGGGTTCCCTTATTAAAAACCGTTTTGCTTTCAGGCATACATTTTTTTCCTCTGAATTAAGCTTTTTACAGTGGCATCAGGTTGGTAAACTTCGCGTTCCTCCGAGAAGTCCCTAAAAGATGCAACTCATCGTTATGCATTGTGGTAAGATTTATTCAGAAACACGCTGATTTAGTAATCCTTTTAAAGGGGTGTTGTTTGCTTGTTATTTGAAGCTTAAGAAAGTTTCGTTGGGATAATTTACGACATAAGATTTCCTCAAAGCAAGAAAAAGAAAAGTGATGTTTCACTATCCGCTCTGAAAACCTTAATTTTGTTCTAAGTTAGGAAGGCAAAAGTGGGCAGTCATTGGCCAATTCGGAATCAACGAAGATATGTTGTAAAATATCATTCAAGAAAAATCTTATCATGGCAACCTTTTGAACCCAATAAATAGGGTTAAAAGCCTTTTAGTCATTTATTGATTAGATACCAATACCAATATGACGAGATATTCCTTCGTGAATTATTGATTGCTCTTTTAAGCAATAGAATCTGGAATGACTGTATAAGTTGCCGGAACAGGTTTGCGCGTATCATAACCTAATGAATCTGGAATCGCTGTATAACGCACTGATGGGGGGTCTCGTAGCAAAAGTGCTTCTTTTGGGAAATATACGCATTTTCTAACGCACCAAAAAAACCCGACAAGTCCAAATATGGTGAGTGAAGTACCGAAAAATATAACCGAACCAAAAACGCTGGTGTGTTGATGCCATGCCCAATCTCGAGCTGGGTACATGGAAACAGAAACTTGAGATTTTCCTTGTCCTACGACTGTCACCGACTCAGTGGGCCGAATTGGTAATTTCCCAAATCCTCTGACAGGGACTACCAGCGGCCCTAGGGATTTCAAGTTTACTGAGTTAATTTTAGTTGGGGATGGCGGAATTTCTTTAGTAGTCGTTGGAGCCGGTATTGACTGAGACGTAGATGTATAGTTTGGGTGTGGCATGGCGCTTTCAACTTCAGTCACGGGTCCTGTCACAAACTCAGTCAATAGACGTTCCTGTACATTTGGAGCATGAGTTCGCGTTTCGTGAGCCACCATATCATCTTCAGACCAGCATTCTACGTGGCTGATACTGTACTGAGCTGTACACTCAGAACTCCTTTTCAGAATACAGTAGCTGTCGTCATCTTCCCACGCTGTCAATACACTATCAAATGATGGCAATTTTTCCGCAAACCTTTTATCGCCTTCTTCCCAAAGTGTAGTGTTGTAATTAAAAGACCACAGCTCGTTTTTGCCAGAGTTATTTTTCCACAGCCACATCTTTTCGCCGCCGAGATACCAGGAGAGTGATCGCCCTTCTTTGTCCAGATCGGGCCATAACTTGTTGGACGTTGCTTCACTTAAAGTCACCCAATGTATTCCTGAAGAATTAGTGTACATAACTCTCCTGTAGTCACCGAATCTTTCGACCAAAATCAATTCCCCGTCATAACCTACCCAAGTATTGACGATACCATAAGGTGTCGACCAATTTACATTGTCCTGTATTGGAAGATCTTCCCTAACAGTCCAATGAGCCTCTGTCGGATCAAGAAGATAGAGAGTTTCCCTCAAGGGGTCAACTCCGAATAAAAACCCAAATACGCACCAGGTAGCATCTTTATCAACATAACCCAAGCTGACATCATCTGTATCTGCTAATTGCCAATGTTGCCATGGTAAATGTAGGACCAGGGTCGCGTTCTTTCCGACAATGGCCACGTAATGCCGAGGGTCGGCGCAAGCTACCCTCCATGGTTCAGAAGATGCAGAACCGTTTGGCAATGGTAAAAGGGACCACGATAAATTGGTTGAGTTGAACCACCATAAATTTCCATCTCCAATACCCCAAAGGTTTCCATGGATGTCTTTGTAAGCAGACAGGGGGTGAAGTTCGCAGGGAGCTTCGGAATAGAACTCGTTTGAAGACGTTACTGAAAAGAAAAGAAAAGTCTTTGAAAAAATATTCATGAGAAATAGATTCATAAAGTCAGTTCTTTCATAAATAGTTTCCATTTATTTCACTCAAATATTCATTGGGGTTCATTATGAACATTTGGGGGGGGGGGGGGGAACCTCAATCTTTATTTCTGTACCTCAAAGCCACACTGTGAAAAATGAATAATGTTTTTACAGTATAATACAGCTAATTTTATAGTAATAAACTATAAAAATTGCTAATTTTACAGTAATAAACTGTAAAATCGCTAGTTTTACAGTTTATTACTGTGCATTTTACAGTTTTAAATTGGAACCTCGGCTGCCAGTATAATACTGTAAAAAAAAAAACAGTTAATTTTTTGCAGTGTAGACTAAAACGTAAGCACATTTTTGTTACTTTTCAGGAGAGAGCAAAAACGTTTATCTGGCACATACAAAGAAGTTGGAAAGACAGACTGATACATACTAAAAAACACATTAGCTAACAAAGCTTTTAAATTGCTTCTAAAACAACCTATCAGTCTCCGTTTTGAATTTAAAAAAATATTTTTTGAATTAATCTATTTAGTGTTTACTTTTTTCTTTTGAAGCGATATTTTTACGGAAGAAAACATCTACTCCCTTTTTACTCTGCTCATTATATTAAAAAAAAAAAAAAAAATTCACCTTTTTACTTTTGCTGGAAAGCAGACAAAAAAGTTGCTCTCGAAAGTTTTTGCCTCTTTAATAAACATAATGAACCGCATCTTACAACATACGTCTTTTTTTTTTCTATTTTTATTTTTTTATTCTAGGTATTAAAAGCTACAAGATTAACAAAATTTAGTTAAATATGTGGTTGGAATTCCAACAATGCTGAGCAAGCTGGAATTTTTCAACTCTTGTTTTCGCACGAAGTTTTCTTTTTTTTTCTTTATGAAAAGTTTTTTGTGCAAATTTCAGAGTAATTATTTTAAAAACCTAGATATATCATCGGTAAAAATGAGCATATTAAGTGTTTTGACCCAGGTGAAAATAAAACCATAAAATATGCATGATTGAGAGTTCTTGTACTTTGGAAAATAACAGTAAGAAGGAAGGAATGAATGGTAAAATGCTCAAGTTCTTCCAAAAGAAGTCTGGTTTACAATTTTTTGTGGAAGATTTAGAGCAGCCCGGTATATCTTTATGCAGCCTAGGTTTCAAGATACTTAAGTTGGTTTTGAGTAGTTCTGGATAAAATAAATGTTTACATCTCAATGAGATAAAGTGTTTAACACAGTACAGTACAACCAACAACCTCGCACAGAAACTGCAATCCGGAGCAACTGAAACCAAAGAAATCCAGAGAATCGAAAATCTCGATAATCCGGGTCGAATATCATATTAATAAGGAATGCAAATCCTTAAGCAAGTAGACTTGCTGCTCATTACAATTGAAGGGCCAGGGAGGAAAAGATGAAAGTGACCAAAAAGCGATTTCGAGAAAAACGAAGAACAAAGTTTGATTTCTCGTAGCTCCTTGTGTAGGTTTTCGAGTTTTCATGCACATTTCGGTCGCTTCTCATCTTTTTTCCCCCTTGTTGCTCTACCAGATGATACTAGTCCTTCATAGCCCCTAGATAGCGCTAATATCTCAAAATTGACGAAAAAGTGACTTTCATCTTTTTTCCCCCTGGCCCTTCAATTATTAATAATAATAATAATAATAAATAGATGAACAAATAAATACACAAACAAATAAATAAACAAATATAAAAATCAATTTGAATTTTGACGTTTTGAATCCGTATTATGTTTTTTGCAATAATGAATTGCGACAGGTGCGTGTGTTTATGTGTAGGGCATGAACGCCTCCACCAGGAGTGGCGGAGGCCGAGGACCTCCACCACCCGAAGGAGCAGATGCCGGTGGACCTCCGAGGAGGTGGAGCATCGTCTACCCACCCGGTAGACGGCTCTGGGCTCAGCCGAAAAGGAGCTACTACGAAAATGAAGACAAACAGCAATTCATCATTGCTGGAAAAAAAAGTTGCAAAGTTTGATAGAATTGTTTACAAGGCACTAAAAAATATCATAACAATTTTTCAAAGTTTTCTAGCAATGAATTGGTTCACTGTCTTGCGTTTCAAACACGAGTGATGTTTGAATAAAACACATGGTTATGCAAACGCTTTATCTTTAATAGATCAAAATAAAAAGCAATTTTTTTAGTGTGTTACTTTCTTGCTATCATAATTTAAAATTATCTACGTGAAGATTTTTAAAAGGCTGCGAGAGAATTTAACCCGAACATTCGAGAGATTCGGATAAACGAAGACCGGATGAACGAAATGCTGCTGTATATTCTCCTTTCTTATTTCGAAAAGTGAAAAGAACATCTGTAATTAAAGAGATTAAAAATGTAAAAGTTTTGTTCAGAAGAAAACGTAATGCCAGAATTTATTGAATTCACAAATATCGTTCCCGTTTGACTGTCCTGCTTCATTAGAACAAAGCAGGCATCAATATAATGCCCCCAGATATTGCTCAGAATAGAACTTAAAGGAATCCGTACAGCAAAGGCATTTAAAATGGAGCACAATTTATATAAACCACCAAAAGCGAAACCGTTCTAGGGTAAACAAGAGAGCGTAAGACTAATTAGTCCCTCCATTTACATGAAAGAGGAATGGAAATCAGGAAGCCTATTGCTGAAACATATCAATGGAACATTTCTAAATTGCACAGTCATTCAGGTTACTTTTGAGCCACACTTTCTCTCCTGTAAACTGCCCACTCATATTTAATAAGCTTTATTGCATTTTGTGATATAAAACGGAAGAAATACTCATACACTGTTGTATAGTTATCCAAAATTAAGGAATAATGTTTATAGAATTTCTCTTATATCCGGTAATTTTTAAAACAGGCTTCTATTTCTTTCTTCCAAATGGCAACAGTCAGTGTGTTTTTTAAATCAATGCAAGAAATCTCTGTTGGACAACACTATTTGAAAACACACAAAAAAAAAAAAAAAAAAGTAAGAAAGAAAGAAAAGGAAAGAAAAAAAAAAAAAGAAAAGCAACAGGAAATATTACTTTCCACGATTGTCGTTACCGTTTGAATTAAAATGGGAGTTCTTTAATCCCGAAACACGCGTATACAACTGTTTTGCTAGTTTATGCTTCTGATGATTATTTTTATTTTTCATGAATTCATACATGTTTATTCAAGTTTAAGTGTTTGTTTATAACGATAAAATGTTGTTCATATTTCGTGTGGATATTTTTGCTAGAATATTTATTTCACAATGGATTTTCTTTCTAAGTGTCCTTTAGTTGTTCGTCACCAGAACAAGACTTTCAATGTTAAGATTCTGAAAGGCTATTTAAATCTGTAAAACAATCTTTTCCTTCAGGATTATACATTGACAGGGAAACTAACACTAACGAATGTTGAAGAAGTTTTCGATAAATAACTTAACTTGAATGTTAAATAAGTAAAAATTTTTATTTCATTACAGACAGTAAGCATTTTCCCATTCAAAAAAAAGAAACATAAAGCTATAAAATTCTGAAAAAAAAAAAAAAAAAACTTTAAAGAGTGATAAATATTTTCCGTCTCATAAGTTGGAGGCGGTGGGTAGGGTGAGGTAAGAAGTAATGTTCCAATTTCAACTTATTTTTGCTTTTTAAACCGGAAAATTAATTAATTAATTAATTTTCCAACATATGAAATTACTTGAGCACTGTTTCTTTGCTGTGGCTACTGTATTCCAGTGAAACAAGTGACTCATTTAAGATAATTTACAGTAAAAAACATTTGAAGGACACTCATTTAACTTAACCAGCAACAATTTCTACGGAAAACATTACTTTAAATTTAAATGACTTTTTCAGTTTTTCTCCGATAATTACATGGTACATTTTTGTCTCACATTTACTTGCAGTATTGACACACGTTTTACAGACCTATTTGCAGATACTGAGTTGCGTGAAGAACCTTGTCAGAAGCTCTGCTTTGTTTCCATTTAACCACTTCCCTGGTTTTTCTGTACGGTGTACGGGCATCGTTTTCAGGCCCTTACTAATTTGCCCATACGTCATACGGGTACCTGATTTTAATTTCGCAATGTCGCTTTCACTGTTTCGCCCAAATGTTTTCTATTTTGAGTAGCAAATTTTTCGTACAGCCCGTCCGTGAAAACCGCGCCTAGCACTCGCGAATCATTCTACTTAAAAAAAGGGTGATGGGTTGTGAGTGGGAACTAGCCGAAGTTTTCAATTTAGAGCATATTCAACTAGACTATTGACATATTCAACTAGACTGTATTTGAAATTAGCATCGTTCTACGTTGTTTGATACGGATCAAAATGCTTCTTATTATTCTTCCCCTTATTGTTATCTTACCTAACACCCCTATTTTGGTAAGATCAGAGAAGACCTGACGCAAGCATAAATGCGCGGAAGGGTTCCCCTAAGAAAATCAGACAGTATAACATGGTGGTAGGTGTCCAGGAAAAGATGGTTTGAATTCTGTTGTGTTTTCTATTCTTATTGGCTGATAAATGTAAAATGAATAAAAAAATGCGATAACAAAAGATAACACTTTTTTAAACCTAATCATGGAAAAAAATTAAACTGTTGAAGGATTAGGCACAGACGCATCGCAAATGGTTGAAAATTACTTTATTATTACTGAGCAAATTATTAAAGGTAAATCTCATTTTGTATCTTTTAAGTAAATAAAGTTCATGGTAACATCCTTTTTATGCTATCAATGAAAAATTATATATTGTTACAAATCTTGTAAATAGTTGTTGTTTTTCCTGCCTTGCATCATTTTCATTAGTTTTGGTTTTATCTGACGTCATGTTGCAAAAGTATCTGAAGATATCACTTTTATCACTAGTATACCGGCCCTGTAACGTTTTGTAGTTTTTACACTTGCCCTGCATTTAATAAGCGTGAAGACATTTTTCGCTCGGAGTGTTTTCTTTTTTTTCTTTTTCTTTTTATCGCTAGAACTTTCTCAATGGAATTGTTCAAGTTATGAATGATTTGGAATACTCCGGATATTTCTAGAATAGTGTCGTAATTTCTTTCCGTGTATAAATAGCCTTGAACACAGTTTTTAGTCAGTCAGTTGTTTTCAGATTTGATTCTGGTGACTCGTTTTATTCGCTATTCGCTTGGGCGATGTTTTGCTTTTGTAATTGCTTAATTACTGTTCACGTTAGATACGTGGTGCTGAATTACTGTTGAGAGTACAGTGTACTGTTTTGCTACCTAATTGCTGGATGTTTAGCAGTTGTTTCCTGCTCATATTGTAAATAGTGTAAATACTTGTAAATAAATTTATAGTTACTTCCTCAAGATTGGAATGCTCATTTGAAGAAAGTTGAAGGTGTTACGGACTCGTTACAATTTTGGCGCCCAACGTGGGGCATCTTCAAGGACTTTCTTGGAATTACCTGTGAATTCGGACTTTTCTTCCTAAGGACTTTTTGACTTCGGAATTTTATGGTGATTACTCGAGCAATGGAGGAACAACTGCAAAAACTCCTTGATGCGATCAACGCTGTTAAAAGTGACATGACTGCGAATCAAGAACAATTAAAAAATGACATGGCTGCGAATCAAGAACAATTAAAAATTGATCTGGCAACTAATCAAGAACAATTGAAAAATGATCTAGCTGAAGAAATTAAAAGCGATTTAACGTCAATGAAAAGTTTGGTGGAAACTAAATTTACCAACATGGAAAATAAAGTGGAGGCTCTAGAAGATCGAATCACCACAGTAGAAAACCATGTGGAAAAGAAAATTAAAGAACTTGAATCAAAGTTATCAGCATCCTGCAACAACTCAAGTGACTGTGTAGCTGCAGCTGGAACTTCTCGTCCATCCATCAAACTGGCCACGTTTGACGGGAAAACCTCGTGGAATATTTACAAGAAGCAGTTCCTCATCGTTGCAGAAGCAAACTCCTGGGACTCTTCCACGAAAGCCTGTCACCTTGCAGTCTCGCTGAGAGGGGATGCAGCCGACATACTACAGACCTTCCCAGAGGACAAGCACCGCGACTTCGATGCCTTATCATCGGCCTTGGAGCTTCGCTTTGGCGAAGCATGCCAAAAAGAATTCAGCCAACTCCAGCTGAAATCCAGACTCCAGAGGGCTGGAGAGACTCTACAAGTTTTTGCAGCAGACGTTGAGAGGCTTTCCCATCTCGCCTTCTCGGACTGTCCTTCGGGCGTTCGCGATAGCCTGGCCCTGAACTACTTCATAGATGGAGTGCGAAATCCAGAAATTCAGACGGCTCTCCGGATGGCGGACATTAAAGATCTTAAATCCGGTCTGGTCTACGCAATGAAGTTCGAGGCTGCACAGCAAACGTCCCGCAAGGATCGCCATTCAATCAGGGGCTTGGAAGTGCGTGCTCCGGATTCGAACTCAACTTGTCTCTTGGAAATTAAGCGACAAATCCAAGAGCTCTCGGGGACCCTGAAGAAGATTACGGCTCACAAGGACCAAAGTAAACAACCACTGAAGTGCTGGAAATGTGGCGGTGAGGGCCACGTACGAAAGAACTGCGAAGCTCGCCAAGAAAAGAAGAAGTCTCCCAAAGTTTTCCAGATTTCCCCAAGAAGTGGCGGCTGCAACGGACTCTTCATTTACGCTTATGTGAATGGGTTTCCCTGCGAAATGATTGTGGACACAGGAGCCAACGTTACCATTATTAAGACTGATGTGGCTCGTCAATTTGGATTCAAGATCTTATGGACGCCGCCCTGCGTTACTCTTCAAACTGTGACAGGTGACAAAATTGAGATTGAAGGAAAAGTGAACTTAGAAATAATGTTCGGAAGCGCCACTTACCATCACACGGCATTCGTCGCTGACATTACAGATCCCTTCATTCTCGGACTGGACTTTTTGAGAAAATTTGATTTTTCTATCGACCTTAAAAATAATAAGCTGCACTCGATGAGGGAAGACATAGCAATTTTCAATGCTGAAAATAACTTAAAATCCGCTCATCAAATAATAGCCCAAACAGATTTATTGATTCCCTCTAGATCAGAAGTACTAATACCTGGCTCCATCAAAGAAAACAACAGCTTTAAATTCGGCCTCATTGAATATCCTAACCAGAATAATAGCCCAAAAGGAGTACTGGTGGCCTCTACGCTTGTGGACCTTTCAAGGAATGCAGTTCCTGTGAGAGTCGCCAATGTAAGTGAAAGACCGAGGAATATTAAGAAAGGAGAAGTGTTGGCAACTTGTACTCCCGTAAACTGCATCATCAGAAGAATTGATTCCTCCTCCGCTGTGTCTTCCGAGTCCTTGACTTCGAAATTAATTGAGAGTGCACCATTATCGAAGGATCAAAGAAACGCTGCGGAAAAATTGATGGACAACTTCAAGCAGGTGTTTTCATCTACACCCGAAGATGTTGGTCGCACGAGTTTAGCGCAGCATAGGATCGACACTGGAGATCATCCCCCTATCAAGCAGCATCCAAGACGACTACCGTTCGCCAAGAAGGAAGAGGTTGAGATCCTCGTGAAAGAGATGCAGGAGAATGACGTCATCGAACCCTCATCCAGTCCTTGGGCATCCCCTATCGTCTTGGTCCGAAAGAAAGACGGCTCCACCAGATTTTGTGTTGATTACCGACGCCTGAATGACATCACCAAGAAGGATAGTTACCCTCTTCCACGGATCGATGACACTCTGGACACCCTTTCCGGACACAAGTGGTTTTCGACCCTGGATTTAAAGAGCGGCTACTGGCAGGTGGAGATACACCCCGACGACCGAGAGAAGACGGCGTTTACAACCGGACAAGGCTTGTGGCAGTTTAAAGTGATGCCCTTCGGCCTCTGCAATGCACCAGCCACGTTCGAGCGTCTTATGGAATCAGTGTTAAGAGGACTCTCTTATGAATCCTGTCTTGTCTACTTGGACGACATCATCATCATAGGACGCAGTTTTGAGGAACATTTGGCTAATCTTGGGAAGGTGCTGCAAAAGCTTAAGGAAGCCAACCTGAAGTTAAGCCCGTCCAAATGTAATTTGTTCCGCTGTGAGGTGAACTACCTTGGTCACATTATCTCTTCAGAGGGTGTACGAACAGATCCAGACAAGGTATCCGCAGTCAAGAATTGGAGCCGCCCCGAAAATGTTCATCAGCTGCGAAGCTTCCTGGGGCTCTGCACGTACTACAGGAAGTTTGTGAAGGGTTTTTCCAATATTGCACGACCTTTGCATAAGCTGACGGAGAGCAAACGAAAATTTGAATGGTCCAAAGAATGCGAGGATGCATTTCTACAGCTGAAGGAGGCTTTAACATCAACGCCTATTCTCTCTTATCCTCAGCCTGAAAAATCCTTCATACTTGACACTGATGCGAGCCACGAGAGCGTTGAAGCTGTTTTATCTCAAGAAATAGACGGTAACGAACATGTCATTGCCTACTGGAGCAAATGCTTATCCAAGTCGGAGCGAAATTATTGTGTCACGAGAAAGGAATTGCTCGCCATAGTTAAAGCTGTAGAACATTTCCATCATTACCTCTACGGCCGTAAATTCCTGCTCCGGACTGATCATGCCTCTTTAACTTGGCTTTTGAATTTCAAGAATCCAGAGGGCCAGGTAGCCAGGTGGATACAGCGGCTCCAGGAATATGACATCGAGATTAAGCACCGAAAAGGTTTGTCACACGGTAATGCTGACGCATTATCAAGAAGACCTTGTTCCGAGAACTGCCATTATTGCTCCCGAATTGAGAAACAGTACGGGACGACAATCCCTACTGCCTGTCAAGTTACTGCTACTTCATCATCTTCAGATCCTGATCCATGGAGTGACGACCAAGTTAGAAAAGATCAGCTTGAAGACCCAGACCTAAAGCCTATCATAGAGTTAATGGAAAAAGACAGTCGGCGACCTAGCTGGCAAGACATTTCTATCTACAGTCCTGCAACGAAAAGATACTGGGCTCTATGGAAATCTCTCCAGTTGCGAAATGGCGTCCTGTATCGGAAATGGGAATCTGACGATGGTAAAGCATTCAAATGGCAGTTACTCCTTCCCAGATCAAGAATTCCAGACGTTCTAAAGGAATTGCACAGTAGTCCGACTGGAGGACACTTTGGTATCCTGAAAACCCTCCACAAGGTTCGAGAGCGCTTCTTCTGGAGCAAGGCGAAGGATAACGTGGAGAAGTGGTGTCATTCTTGTGACGCCTGTGCTGCCCGTAAAGGACCGAAGAGAAGAAGCCGCGGGAAGCTACATCTTTACAATGTAGGAGCTCCTTTCGAACGAATCGGGATCGACATTCTTGGTCCTCTACCGAAAACTACTGATGGGAACAAATACATTCTCGTTTCCATTGACTATTTTACCAAGTGGCCCGAAGCATATTCCATTCCGGATCAAGAGCTACCACTGTAGCAGAGACTCTAGTCCAGCATTGGATCTCGAGATATGGGACACCTTTGCAGATCCATTCTGACCAGGGAAGGAACTTCATCTCTGCTGTGATTAAGGGCCTATGTAAAATCCTCAAAATTGAGAAAACTCGAACGACACCACTGCACCCACAATCGGACGGCATGGTGGAGAGATTTAACAGGACAATTCTTAATATTCTCTCTCTTATGGTCTCCAAAAATCAACAGGATTGGGACAAGAAACTTCCGCTGTTCCTGCTGGCCTACCGCAGTGCTGTCCACGAGACCACCGGATATTCCCCATCACAGATGCTCTTCGGACGAGAGCTTCGGCTACCTTGTGATCTCGTCTTCGGTCTCCCTCCAGATGCGCCTTCATCGCCTGAGGAGTACGTCCAGGATCTCCAGGCCCGGTTGGAGGACGTTCATCACTTCGCACGGGAGCGAATCAACATCGCGACGGAGAAGATGAAGACCCGATACGACACAAGGTCCACTGGTCATGACTTTCAAGAAGGTGACAAAGTATGGCTATGGAATCCCATCCGACGTAAAGGTCTATCACCCAAATTGCAGTCGCATTGGGATGGACCTTACACAGTTCTCCACCGGCTGAACGACGTCGTAGTGAGGATCCAAAAGTCATCACATTCAAAACCTAGGGTTGTCCATTATGATCGGCTAGCCCCATACTATGGCCATAGTTCGTAAAGTAAATCTAAAGCTACCATGGTAATTTGTTTGTAAATTTTGTAAATAACTTTTGCCTTTAATTGTCTGAAATATTACTTCATCAATGTTATTATTTCTTTCATGTTCTCATTGTTATTGTTTATCATGTTTATGATTGGTCATCATGTAATGTGTGCACCTGTAAATTTTCCCTTGCTTCCTTTCTGGGGATTGTACTGCCCGGGACGTGCAGTCCTTGGGAAGGGGGCAATGTTACAAATCTTGTAAATAGTTGTTGTTTTTCCTGCCTTGCATCATTTTCATTAGTTTTGGTTTTATCTGACGTCATGTTGCAAAAGTATCTGAAGATATCACTTTTATCACTAGTATACCGGCCCTGTAACGTTTTTACACTTGCCCTGCATTTAATAAGCGTGAAGACATTTTTCGCTCGGAGTGTTTTCTTTTTTTTCTTTTTCTTTTTATCGCTAGAACTTTCTCAATGGAATTGTTCAAGTTATGAATGATTTGGAATACTCCGGATATTTCTAGAATAGTGTCGTAATTTCTTTCCGTGTATAAATAGCCTTGAACACAGTTTTTAGTCAGTCAGTTGTTTTCAGATTTGATTCTGGTGACTCGTTTTATTCGCTATTCGCTTGGGCGATGTTTTGCTTTTGTAATTGCTTAATTACTGTTCACGTTAGATACGTGGTGCTGAATTACTGTTGAGAGTACAGTGTACTGTTTTGCTACCTAATTGCTGGATGTTTAGCAATTGTTTCCTGCTCATATTGTAAATAGTGTAAATACTTGTAAATAAATTTATAGTTACTTCCTCAAGATTGGAATGCTCATTTGAAGAAAGTTGAAGGTGCTACGGACTCGTTACAATATCTAGAATTTCTTTGAAAAATATTCTGTAGGGTAGACCAAAAAGTGAATGAACTCCCATTCTTCCTTCAGTGACTGAACCAGAAATAATTTCTTTGAAAAAAAAAAAGGAAGTGTCAGAAATGTTTTCTCAGATTAATTGGCAACAGTGTCTGCGCCTTGTCATAGAAGTCTGACCGGATGGAGAAGTTCGGGGTTCGAATCTCGGCACGGGCATAAATGTAGTTTCTCTCTCCTGTCCTTGTCCTTTTTTTTGTGTGAATGATTTGCAGTGTTTTGAATGGTTGCCTACCCTTTAAACGGTTGCTTATCTCATGTGTGTACTGTGGAAGTCGGAATTTACTCCAAATTGCGCTACAGTTGGAAAAGTGAAGCAGCGCATCGGAAAATTGCCAGCCTGCCTGGAACAAGACAACAGCAGCAACAATTGGCCGTAGTAACCTTCATCTATACATTTCCGAGAAAATGTTCGCTCACTGGGTTTTTGCATTTTTTTAGTTCAGACTCCTCCTTCACTTCTCAAAATCAGCAGGAAAACCTAAAGCAGAGCCTTAAAAATTTAATTTTTAAAAAGTAGTTATAGAGATCAAGCAAAATCTTCTTACCGCCATGTGCCAAAAACTGCAGTTTTTTAATTTGTTATAAAGTCTAGAAATTGAAATTGCATAAGTGTTCATTCACTGGTTAAATTCTTTTCGACGCAAACTTTGAGAATCTGGGTCGAATTTGTTTTATTACTTCGCTGACAAGCGATGTAAATATGTTTTCAAAAGTTCGAGAAGTTCCCACTTCTAAGTTCTAAGTTCCACACTGGAAAAAATAACTAGTTGTTTTTACAGTATAATACTGGTAGCAGAGGTTCCAGTTTATAACTGTAAAATGCACAGTTATAAGCTGTAAACTTAGCCATTTTAGTTTATTACTGTAAAATTAGCAATTTTACAGTTATTACTCTAAAATTAACTTTATCATACTGTAAAAACAACATTTTTGCAGTGCAGAATTGAACATTTTCTAAGAGAAGATTTATGTTTTAATTCGAAGTCTAGAATTTGGGCTATTCAACTTCATAAATCACTTTATAGTTCTTAGGGAATTTCCAAACGCTTTTGAAGTTTTCAATGTCTTTCGTTATTAACCTATAAATCTTCAGACTTTATTTCTCTTTCTAAAATTAATACTTCTCTCCAACAACGTATACACAACGGATAGAAAATTCCCCTGTGATCCTCCGAAACATTTATAAGTCGAAATTGTTTTGTATAGTTCTTGAAGCATTTTTTCCTGTGGAAGACAAAACTTTTAATTTAAGCTATGAAGTATTATTTTCAAAATAAGTAAATTTTATTCAAAATCTTTTTATTCAAACTAAAAGGTAGAATTTGGAATGAGAAAATACAAGGTGAGTATAAATGATGAATGTGAATATAAAAAATCATATTTTCTAACCCACTGCACATATTGGGTCTTTCATTTGTAGTCATCCTGTACATGTACATGTGTATCTAACTTGAGTGCTTTAAAACTAAAATTCAAACGACGTGTCAAGATTTTATAAGAATTACATAGAGAATAGTTTACTTCTTTTTAAGAGCACAACAAAATGAAGCAGTTATTCTCGATTGACTCTTTTAGTTTACTTTAGCACACTCAGACACATACTTTAACAAAAAAAGAAATGAAACACTTGTTTTTTTGTGCATGTCTGATTTTGATACATAATCTTCCATAGACTACAGTTAACTCTGGAATTAACTGAATAAATTTTGGAAACAAGCATTTATCTACTAATTCTGTTTAAAGGGTTTGAACGCAGAAAAAAAAACAATATAAATAAAAATGAAACTACTTTAGATTTATTTTGCTATAAATTTCAGCACAGAATGTTTATTCTTTTAATGGATGACAGCAATTCCGCAATAATGCCACACGCAGAATACTGACGAAGAAGTGTTTCATTTTATTAGAACCCATTATCCAAGTAATGTCTTACTTAATTTATTTAGGGATAATTCGTGCTCCTAAATTGTATCAGTGCGATTAGTTCCTGGTACAAATTATCCCTCAGTTCATCGTAATTTGCTTCGGATGTTTAATTTTATCCTTACACAAATGTTTTAATTTGAAGATGTTGAAGATATTTGCTCAAAATTGCGATTTCATAACTGTACTTAAAATATTTTGCAGCTGAATTTGGCAATGTATTCGAATGGAAATTTTAGCGAAAATCTTAAAATGCATCAGCGTTTAATGTGATACATCAGAAGTTCGTCTAAATACTATAGGAGACAATTTTTCCAAGAGATTTTCAATTCAAGAGATTATTTATGTTTCAATTTTCCATCTTTTACATTTCTCTCTTGTATTTTGCATTAATTTTAATTCTTGTTTTCCTTGTTGCTCTTAAAATAAAGAAACAACTTTATTTTATTTATTAAATGATATAATACATTTCATTTGGTGTAAAGTTTTGGTAGCATTCGTTTTCAGTTCAGCTCTTTTTTAATACACTTTTGTTAGTTTCACATGTGGGTTTGTTCGTTTGTATGTATGTATGTAACTCTGAATAAAAGATAAAATTCAAGTTCTTTGAAAATATAAAAGTAACATATTTAATACTATTACAAACACTAAAGGCTAAACTATATTACATGTTGATGTATTATAAGTGTTTCAGTTGTTTGTTTATGCAACTCTGAATAAATTATAAAATTAACGTTCTTTGCAAATATAAAAGTAATATTTTTTTTCTATTGTTAATACTAAAGCCTAAACTATATTTAAAAGCGTATTTTTTAGTTTTTTTAAACTATATATTTTCAGCCTTTATTTCAATAAAATTGTTTTACACTACCGTAAAGTCGGGTTACTTGGACCCTAGGGTGTTACTTGAGCCCATTACAGTAAAATGATAAAATATAGGTTTGGTACTTATTAGTTGAAGACTTGCACGTAGTTCCTCGTTTCTCCGCTAGGTAGTAGCACTCTACAGTTTCTAACGCTGGTACCAAACCCAGATATTATCATTTTACTGTAGGCTCAAGTAACCCCATTGTGGATCCAAGTAGCCCGACTTTACGGTACTTAAAATACAACAAGTATGAAATTTTAAGTTCAAAGCATTAACGTGAATGAACTCATCACGCGCTCTGTTAGTAAGATTTCATTCTGTAGTAATTTCGAGTCTCACCGAAAAAGAAGTTTCTTAAGAAATTTATTTTCAGAGCAAACAAGCTTCCGTATGTCTCAAAAATAGTTTATTATTCACGCCATTTTGTACAAAAATACACCGCACAAAAATGTACAACTCTTTCATTAAAAGAACTCTTTTTGTCTTGCAGTTTTTTTGTTCAGTTCGCAAAATATTTAAGTTAAAGTTAAAATTAAGTAAAATATTAAGTCTTAAAAATAGTTTGTTATTCACGCCATTTTGTACAAAAATACACGCGCATAAACGTAAAGCTCTTTCATTAGAAGAACTCTTTTTACCTTGCAGTTTTTCGTTCAATTCTCAAAATATTTAAGCCTCATTGTAAAGTCAAAAGTAAATTCCTTAGAAATATTACATATTTTTTTCCTCGCACATTTGTGAATTTCATACCGCGCATAAAAATCATTTCATTTGTCGGCTACAATAACCAGAAGGGAGAAAAATAATGTTAGTTTTAGTTTCGTGCAGAGTTTCATTGAACCATCAATTTCCAATCATCACCATGTAAGATAAAAATAGTTCTGAGAATAGAATTCCTTATGAATAGTTGATAGCGATGAATAGAAAGCAGGGGGGAAAACTGCGCAGCAAAACTTTTATTTCATCTAGGGCATCATCAATCTATCTCAAATCGCTATTTTCTAGATAATACTTGAGTGTAAGATTAAACTTTTCTTACCGTTTTTTCATGTTCTCATAAAAGGATTTTTTATCGAACATCTTTGGTAAAGTAAAATGACGTTTTTTTTTTTTAATTTCTTTTAAGAAAGAGTGGTTTTCTTTCTCAATTGAATGCTTTAACGTATTTATTACTGTCGAAATTTTATTTATATTTTTTAAAGGAAAAAATTTAAAAATCGGAAATTCAAAATGAAGTTTTTAGTAAATTATTAGCTAAATATGAAATGGAATCTTATTTCGTGGCAACAAAGAACCATTTGGAACGCAAATTTTTAACTATATTGAGGAACGGTCAATAGTTAATATTCCAAATAAAAGTCTGAATCACGAAATAGCCCATGACCTATTACTCCTTTCCCTTCGAGAAGACACATACACATTATTGTTAATATATTAGTATAGTATATGCATATAGTACATAGTATATGGTCCAAAAGTACTGCCGTCAAAAGAAAAAAGAAGGCCTATCTCCATGGGAAACAATGATGGGAAAACCTAAAAGACATAAATTTTTAACCTTTACGAATGCTGTTATATTTAAAGACTATTTCTCTTCGTACTTCCTCGGTCATCAATTTCACTTTGCTTCCGGTTAGCGGGTTAAATTCAGCTCGTCAAAATGTACGACACTTCCGCTTTCAACGGCGCAGAGCTCTTGAAGTCTTATGAACGTAATGAAGATGTGTCTTCACTGGTCCTATGGCCAAAGCACTTGTATTGCTCTGTACGCGGTTCGGGGTTCGATGCTATCGTGTGTGATTAAAACAACTTACGAATTTGTGTAAAATTGATTGGTAGTGGGAAAGGATGAACACTACAAACATTAAATAAACGAATACAGTTGTCGCACGATATAACGACCACCTCCGTCCCACAGAAAAGGTCTTAAAACGAATGGTCGCTATAATAGGTAGAATTAAAAAAAACACACACACACAAATGCATCATGCATGTTTATAACTTTCATCAAAATTGCCGATTTTTGAAGATTTTAAGTAAGTATTCATTTTTTTTCAGTGGAAAAAATTATATTAGTGCAAAATACTATAACAAAATATTAAACAAGTTTTGAACTAGAAAATATAGGGAAGAATTATTGCATAATTACAAATTCTTTATTTCACGAACAAAAGTTTGGCTTTTTGAAAAACATAATTTTCCATTTCAGTTATAGATGATATTAGTGTCCAGTATGTTTTTTTAATGCTCTAGCTCATTAATAGAGCTCTACTCAAACAAAATTTTAAATTTCGTTGATAGTTCAATCTTTGAACAAAAAGCAAAAAATCTGCAAAAATGAATTGTAGCAAAACTTAAATTTAGGGTAGGGATGCACCGATTAATCGGCGGTACCAATTAATCTGCCATAATCGGCCACTTCGCCGATTATTAACAATCGGCAAAATCAGGCCGATTAATCGGATGAAAAATATTTTTCAGATATTATTCTTTTAAGTATACTTTCACTAGGAAACTATGATGAATAATTTTATTAACAGTAATAATAATCCTCACAGTTGATATAAAGTTTTTTTTAAATGAATTCTCCTAGTTTAAATAAAAATTCATAGACAATGATGCAACATTTTTCATGTGGCGATAGTTTCCTCCTCAGCACAGTGCTTTCAGATAACCTCTAATTTTCACAAAGATACAAGTCTTGAATTAAATTGCTACTGATTACTAAAATATGAGAATTAAAAGTACTCCTAAATTGGAGCGTTCACCACACACTCCCCACCCCTCCTTTTTTTATAAATTTTTATTTCCAATTAACATAACTAACAATGTGTTAAAAATATTATTGACACTAAAATGAAAATTGGTTCTAAGAAATTTGATAAAATATTGAAATTATTTTGTGAAAACTAGGAAAATGGAAAAAAATCTTGGCCCAGAAATAAATTACTTACTATTTCTAAACTTGGAATTGTATATGAGATAAAAAACAGTGATGGTAAAATAGGTAGTAGAAAAACAATTAACCTTATGATTAATCGGCTCAGCCGATTAATAGGCCGATTATCAACAGCCGATTAATCGGTAATCGGTAATCGGCCAATTTGCTTATCGGTGCATCCCTAATTTAGGGCCTTTTAAATTAGGGTGGCAGAGTAGGCGCTCCCCTCTTTCATTTTCAACATTATGTTAACTATGGGTGAATGCACTGTTATTTGACGTTTTATGAGTCATAAACATTGGAAGAACATCGTCCATGTCGCAACACAGCTGAATGCTTCGCCATGTTCTAGTAAATGTTTTACAACAAAACATCTCACAATCCCCGAATTGACGCAAAGCATATGCAGGAGCACGTCCACTTCTGTTGCTGCATGGATGGAGTTTTACCAATGTTTATGACTCTCAGAGGCTAAGAGAGAGAGAGGTAGTAGGTAGTAGGGGTACGCCCACTTTTGAAACTGTATTTATACCCTGCACTGCAAAAAAAATGAACTGTTGTTTTCACAGTATAATGCTGACAGCCGAGGTTCCCAGTAATGTGCTGTACCAACTGTAAAATTCCCAGTAATGAACTGTAAAACTAGCAATTTTAGTTTCTTACTGTAAAGTTAGCAATTTTGCAGTTTATTGCCGTAAATTTTAGCTGTATTATACAGTAAAAACAACCTTCATTTTTTACTGTGTACATGTATATTTTTAGGAAAAGAAAGAAAGAAAAACTGTAAGGAATGTTTATGGAAGTCTCCTCCGCTCAATTAATGAATCCACTCGTTACTACGTGAGCGAGCAGGTT
This sequence comes from Uloborus plumipes, assembly GCA_038373865.1. Taxonomy (NCBI): domain Eukaryota; kingdom Metazoa; phylum Arthropoda; class Arachnida; order Araneae; family Uloboridae; genus Uloborus; species Uloborus plumipes. The sequence continues at coordinate 49,965 of JAXGGA010001827.1, forward strand.
GAAATATGGTAGCTCTTCACCTAATGGGACTCGGTCATTTCCCGCTTTAATCCAAACCGCCGTTACGTGTTCTTCATTGCTCACTTAGGTGTACTTCACTTTGATCTCAGCCAAGAGACCGAGAAATGTAACCTTCTGGCGTACTAATACATTTTCTCCTTACAACGTCGTTACCCGAAATAATCCTGTCTCATGAGCTACCAAGGTTATATGAATTCTCTGCTTTGGATTCGGGAAAAGTTTCCCGTTTTTTTATTTTATTTTTATTTTTTTAAATATTGATGCGATGAATGATTGACTGATTCGGTATGAAAAGTTTTGATTGCGACGTTTTGGAGTTGTGGTGTTCAGTACATATCTAGGTTAGACTTGTATTTTGGAGCATTTTAATGTTTTTAGAACTTTTTTAATACACTACAAAAACGGATAATCTATATACATAAATGACTACTTTTGTATGTATGTATGGATGTATGTCCATGGCAATCTTCAAAACTACTGGACCGATTTTAACCATTTTTTCACCGTAGATAGCTACATTACCAGGAATCAGGATAGGCTATAATTTATTTCTGAAAAACTTAGTTTTAAAAAGTTATTATGTAAAACAGTAAATTTCATGTCATTTCCCCATTAAATGATTAAAATTTCCACCCATTGTTGCAAAAATTTGTAGCCTCGCAACAACAATATTAATAGTAATCATGATGAAAATTTTGAACCAAGGCTTCTCTGGAGTAAGTATGAAATTTATTGCTTTCTTAGGATTTTTATATTCATCTATACCAATAATCAATACTGGGTTAAATAAAAAGAGAATTGATATTGGCAACAGTTAGAAAATAGAAAATGATATTTTGGAAAATCACACGGATAAAATAAATAACGCATTTAAGTTTGATTTCATCACGTTCTCTTCCACACCCAGTTAATCTACTGCATGTTGAAAGTCATACATTTATTTTCTTGGATTTGGCATGTTGCATTTAAACCCGTGCGACGCCGGGCACATCAGCTAGTTTAATATTTTCAGCATCAAAATATTTCCTTTATATGAATTCCCATTTTTGAAGAAAATTAAAAAAAGAGGGGGAGGGGATTGTTTCGGGGTACTTTTTGATCATGTATTTTGAACTCTTGCTTCGTGTACCAACAGAAATGTACATATTTTAAGCCCCACACCACAAATATCCCCGAACTACATGCGGAGTTTGCTTGTTATATTTATTGGTGCCAAAGTTCTGTAGTCGGTCGCTAGCAGTAACCATAGTTGCAGATTTCCTGAAAACTCCTTCTTTTCTGAAAAACCGCTAACTTCTTATTTACTAACAAGGAGACCTTACGGTCTCGGAAATTCAGATCGAGATGAGATTTGGCAGATTAGTAGTACCCCTTAAGGGTACTGTCAGGATAAAACAATAAAGCGCACTAGCCATAAAATTCCGAGAAAATCGCCTATCAAGTTTTGCACACAGTTTTATACTATTTAAGTCTGACTACGTGTATCGCCTGGGTGGCTCAGTCGGCAGAGCGTACGACTTCTAATCTTTAGTCCCAGGTTCGATTCCACTGCTACTTTTTTTTTCTTTTTCTTCTTTTTTTATGAATTTGGTGGCTTATTCGGCAGAGTGCTGGGCTTCCATGCCGGGAACCACATTTAAATACCGCCAGAAGATTTTTTTTAAATAAATTTATAAAGTGAATGTCATAGCAAAATTGAAATTTAATTGGAGGTAATACTAGAAAAAAAATATGGGATGTATTTGAAATTATAGTACATTAAAACTCTATTCAATTGCAAAAATTGTATTGCAAAAATTATTTACTTTGTCATAGTTTATAATATCTGAAAATGTGTTATCACTCATTTGTGTGAATAGTGAATAGAGTTTTAATGTACTATAATTTCAAATACATAACATATTTTTTTCCAGTATTACCTCCAATTAAATTTCAATTTTGCTGTAACAATCACTTTATAAATTTATTGAAAAAAAAAAATCTTCTGACGGTATCCAACCCTGGTCCCCAGCTTGGAAGCCCAGCGCTCTGCCGAATAATCCGCCAAATTCACAAAAAAAAAGAAGAAAAAGAGAAAAAAGTAGCAGTGGAATCGAACCCGGGACTAATTATTACATGACAGAATTATTCGATAAAACTTTTCTTGCAACATTTTTGGTGTTCTCACATACGATGTACTGACTGATTTAGGCATAAATATACCGCTACCTTAATGGTTATTAAATTAAAAATGTGAATAACAATAATTACATTGGTATATTTTTAATATTATACACAGTCAACTAGTGCTCTCAAATGTATTCAGCCTAAAGAATCACAAGCATCAAAAAATAAAAATGAACATAATAATTAAATTATAGTTTAAAAAAACTAAAAAATACAGTTTTGGAGTGATTAAAACTAAAAGAACTATCATTAATACTATATTTCATAGGTCAAACTATATTTCATGATACTCAATCTGATTTCTCACTGATTTTTAAAACTATTAAATGTCCGCTAAGTTTACATGCACTTATAATACATCAACATGTAATATAGTTTAGCCTTTAGTATTAATAATAGTATTAAATATATTACTTTTATATACGCAAACAACGCGAGTTTAATCTTTTATTCAGAGATACAAACAAACAACTGAAACACTTTACATCAACATGAAATGTATTTTAGCCTTCAGTATAAATAAAAGTATTAAATATATTACTTTTATATTATAAAAAACGTGCATTTCATCTTTTATTCGGAGTTACATACATATATACATACATACATACAAACAAACAAACCCACATTTGAAACTAATAAAAGCGTATTACAAGATGCTACTATGCGTGGAAAGCAAAAACTTGGTTACGAGGATAAAACAGTTCTTAACATACTGTGTGAACACGGTTCAGATATTTGGTCTTGAAAATGAATTTGAAAATTACATTACGTTACTCAGATATTGTATAAGTTACAGTTTCACAAAATCCTCCTGAAGTCTTGTTAATTGTTTAGCATTAAGAGCGTTTAACATGTGTTAGAGCATATTGAAAATGAGAAGATTCACTTACGAAAAGTGCTTCTCTTCCAAATTTTGCTCTTTTTCTGGTTAAAATGTTTGAAGTTTGCTTCAAAGTATGAAAGCCAATCTCTCTTTTAAAAAAAAAAAAAAACACGCGAAATGGCTTTAAAAGTGGAAAATTATCCTTCAATATTCAAAGGAAACAAAGAGAGATAGATAAAAAAATCGAAATAAAAAGGAACCTTGGATCAAAATGAACGAGTTGGTGGTGTATTGCGTGTTCCTGCTTTATCCCTTGCTTAGGGGCAGTTACTCACTGCTTTAGATTCTAAAATGTTCAAAAATATCTAAAGATTCATGAATATTGGCCAAAGAAGAAAGAAAAAACCGACCAAAAGTAAAATTACCATCCACACCTCAACCTTACTAAAAACCATTACAGGACGGTATCGGCGTAGAAAATCAGATTTTCTCCCCCCTGTTTCGACTAATAAAATAGTTTAATTCTTCATCAATAGCAGTTCAAATTATCAGAAACCAAGTATAAAATTATTTGACTAAAAAAAAAAACATTTTCTTTAAAAAAAATATTTATTTTTCTTTCAAAACCTGAATTCTACAAAACGTTTTCTTCTTCAAATACATTATGTGATCTGCTGTATTCACTAACATATTTACCAGTTTACATTATGCAAATTCCGTAGATACATTTCTCTCCGTTGAACTCAACAAAAAGGCACCGGCTGAAATATATCGAAATAAATTACCATCTTATTCTTTAGCTGAAATTCGTCATTTTCGTCCGGAAGCAATTCATCACGATGGATGTTAAATATAGCTTTAGTGCCAGACTTGGGAATGCCTGATAGCGAAAATTCGGAAATGTTCCAAGCTTATCTGATCCACAGCGTTGTTTGAGAAGAATATCCTCATTCTATCAATACTTTTATCTAAGCTTTATTTAATGACAAAACGGTTCTCGGTTTTTGTTTGTTCGTTTTTCTCTTTTGCTAAAACTGCAAGAATGCTTTTGTCTGAAGATAAAAATTTGTTCCCGGAATTTTTCATGCTAAGTATTTTTACAAGTAAATAATCTTTCAAAAGTATAAATCATTCTTTAAAACAGATCGAATATTTGATCAGTTTAGTGTAAAACCTAGCTCAATACATTTCTTAAAAAAAAAAAAAAAAAAAAAAAAAAACTAACAGGAGAGACGAAAACATTGCAGGTTTTGGCCATTTAATCTTTCCAAAATATTCTTTTTTCTTCATTTAAATATGATTCGAAGAACGACCTCATTTATGTTTTCTTTGTTAAATTATAAGTTGCCTAATTACATTGGTCTACAAAAAAATGTCTTCTTTAATCTTAAAAACTTTATTTACCGATTTTGATGGTATTTCTCGCGCCGATTTAGAAAATATAAACCATTTCTCTCCCCGCGTAAGATTTTTGCGTGAAAGGTGATGCAATAATTTACATTAGTAGCATTTGCACTGAGGAAGTCGTGTAACGTTTACCCAATAGTTGATTAACCATATTGTCGCAATTGCAAGGGCTCCCCCATGATTATTGTACCCGGTAGGAAAAAGCCCATGATAAATGTTTCACATAGTTTCGTGATAGACAAAGAGGGCCCCAAAAAGGCGTTGTGACAGGTCCTCAAACCTGTAAAGCCGATTTTGACCATGATTTTGACATGATCTGACACATGCTCTTGCCCCAAAGGCTCCATGATGTTCAGCAATAATCTGCAAGTACTTTCACTCCACTATTCTTTACATTTTTTTTTCATTATTGAAATATCCTGAAAAAGAGACAGAGAAAGAAAGAAAATCACCCACTTTACTCCTTTCTACCTTGGTCCAAGTTTTTCGGGAAAAAATCCAAGTGATTGCGAAGAAAGTACATTTTCAGAGACATATTGCAGTCTAATTGCAGTAAATTCTGGTACTGCTTTTTGCACCTCATTCTCTATACTGCCGGGCTAAGCGCAAAAGTGGTATCTTCAGTCGAGCTCAAACTGAGACATCACTCTTTAAAGTTTTGCGGCACCATGTGTTTGATTCAAGTAATACTTTTTCAGCATTTTTTTAAAAATATTTCCCGTTCTCAAATGACCATATAATTTTGCATTTAAGTAAAATACGTCCCAATGAGCCACCTGGCTCAATTTTGCTAAAAAGTGCAAATACGACTGCTGTGCTAAGCACATAGGTCGTATCTGCACTTTTTAACAAAATTGAGTTATCGCCACAATATGGTTCTTTATTTATGGATGGTTCTTATACGTAGTTTACCTAAATACAGAATTATATGGTCATTTGAGAACGGGAAATATTAAAAAAAAAAAGTTTCATCTGAATCAAATACATGGTGGCGCAAAACTTTAAAGAGTAATATCTCAGTTAGACCTTAGCTGCAGATACCACTTTTGTGCTTAGCACGGCAGTATACTGCAGTGCTAAGCATAAAAGTTGGACTTGCATTTCTTCACAAAATTGAGTTATTGTCACTCGAGTACGCTACGTTAGTAATAAAAATTAGAAAATTAAAATTTCAAAGTCAAGCTCTGGGTGACACGACTCTTTAAAGATCTCAGTGTTTCCGGTTCCTCTGATATTGTGAAATTCATTTTAACCGTCTAAATTTACTCAGAAATAAATAAAAAAATAGAACATGAAAATGCCATAACGCTCCTAATCAACATTAATCAAATACCCAAGCAGAACTCCACTCACTCCCCCCCCCCCCTCTATAGACAAAATTGCAGCAATAACTCTACTCATTGCAAGAGTATCATACACAAGTGACTCCGCTGCCCACGTTTTTGAGGGGAGTAGGAATGACGTCTGTCGGGGTCGGTAACCAAGGAAACCGAAGATCCGCATCTGGAATCTTTTGCAGGAGGCGAAGATGAAGATTTCGTGCAGCGCTGCCCTGGAAATAACAAATGACGAGAACATGCCCCGCTAGTGTATCGCTGCAATCAATAAAACCTCGTTTGAGCATCTCGCCAAAAACAAATGGCCAGTTATCCAGTTCTCGCGTCGAAATATTTGGAACGTCAAGGGAGGGAGAAAAAAGAAATGAAAAAGCATCTTTGAGGAGAGAATTCCACTTTCTTTAATCATAAATCAAAGTAACTGATAAAGTCAAGGTAGTGTGCCTGGATTTGGGGTCCGTTTTTGCACGGAAAATGTGTCGCGGATAATGGTGTTTTGAGTGGGTAATGTTTCCTGGATCAATGGGTTCTGTGATAAATTAAACACAAAGTAGTAAAGTGGATTGTGGAGGATGAAAAATTGGAATTTAATGCAAATCTGCTTGGAGTTTTCTGATTTATACGGCTTTTAAGGTGTATTTTCAGCGATGGTGGACGGTTAAAATGTGTCTTGAGAGTTTAAAAATCATTCGTTTGGCGCAAACTGAACTGGTGTGATAGTGTTCTAAAAGTAATCAGTTTGGAAAAGTTGTGAAAAAAACTACGAAACGTTTCTAAGGTGCTAGAAGTAAACATTATTTCTGAATTCATATCATTTGAACAATATTTTAGTGTTCTAGTGATGGTATCTCTGCTGTTTCAAAGCATTTTTATTTAATCTAAGTAGTGTCGCAAAATATACATCGTTCCAGAACTTTGCATTTAATGTTTTGAAACTTTAAAGAACCCCTAGATTTAAGGGCGTATTCAATTCTCACAGAATTCGATGGAATTTAATAAGATCAATTGTATCTACCAATAGCGCAGACAGAAATTTCTTTTTCCCCATTCAGAAGGAAATTTCTTACTACGCTCCTGGTAGATAAAATTCGATTGAATCGAACACAATCGAGCAAGAAAGATGCATATTGCGAGATAAGTCCTATGGAGCCATCAAATTTTTTATTAAATTTGCTTTTAACTTAGTATTAATAGGGTATTATTACATTCATTGCTCTGTCATAACTATTTTATACGCACATTATATCCGCGTTAGTATTTGTTTTGTATCCTATCATGCACTGTAAAAAATGAATGTTGCTTTTACAGTATAATACAGCTAGTTTTATAGTAATGAACTGTAAAAAATGCTAATTTTACAGTAGTAAACTGTTAAATTGCTCATTTTACAATACTAAACTATAAAATTGCTAGTTTTACGGTAATAAACTGTAAAATTGCTAGTTTTACGGTAATAAACTGTAAAATTGCTAGTTTTACGGTAATAAACTGTTAAATTGCTAATTTTACAGTTTATTACCTTGTATTTTACAGTTTTAAACTGGAACCTCTGCTGCCAGTATTACACTGTTGTTTTTACACCATAATACAGCTAAATTTTACGGCAATAAGCTGTAAAATTTCTAACTTTACAGTGCGAAACTGTAAAATTGCTAGTTTTACAGTTTAATACTGTGCATTTTATAGTTTTAAATTTGAACCTCGGCTGCCAGTATTTTACTGTAAAAATAACAGTTCAGTTTTTGCAGTGCGTCAGAATACATTTTGTTTCGCATTTCTTTCAGAAATAAAATTTTTAGCATTTTGTTTCGCTATGCTCGCCCGCCCTCTGTGAGTCCCTGTAGAGTAGTCGTGACCCAAAAGGGGGCGATCCCCACAGGTTGTGAATCGCTGATTTAAATGTTTTTATTCTCGTGAAAATATTCTCATACTTTTCTTTATGTAATTCGGTGTACACGTAAATTTTTGATGATGTGCCTGTAATATTAACTCCCATTTATACAAAGTAGATTTTGATCTTAGAAATTTCTTTATGAAATTCAACTACAGTGAACTCTCACTTATACGCCGCCTCATTTATGCGCCTTTTTCACTTATACGACGATTTTAAATGGTCCCAGTACACTCCATAGCAAAATAATGAAAGTATCACTCGTTTATCCGTCTCTCTTAAGACAAACATTTCACTTATGCGCCGAATTTTCCCTAAAATGTAAAACATTTAATTTATTTATTTTTTTAAACTAAGCATTTTTCTTCACTTTCCTCTTTAATCTTTCGCCTATATTGCTCACAGAAGCCATTTTTTCTGCATGAACTAGAGTTCGGAGAGGGACAATTATCTATTATGCATCGTTTTAAAGATAACAGTTTGTAATTATAGGTATGCTACAATTTTTGTTTTTTCTTTATCATTGTAGTTGAGTTATAGTAATTGCTAAACCGTAGTAATATGTCCCTTTTCTATAGAAACATTCTTATTCATTACCTCATTAGAACCTATGTTGCGTTTTAGTCCTTTAAATAGGCTCGTTCACTTATACGTCTCTCTCACTTATGCGCCTTTTTCTGTTGGTCCTTCGGGCCGGCGCATAAGTGAAAGTTCACTGTAAATTTTTAGAAAGGGGAAAGAAAGATGAGCAAGAAAAATTAGAATTTAATGCATGTCTTATGAATACTGAAGTAATATTTTTTCAATGCCGAAATAAAAAAAACGTGAGTGATTAATGGAGTTTTGATGCGATTTTGAAAATCCCCAGTGAAGTAAAATTGATTTTTCGGAGAAAATGTGTCTTAACGATGTACCGCACAAAAACTTCTTTTTTGAGTAAAGAGTTTTAATTTAGGAACATTTTTCGAATTCATAGTTTTTTTTTTTCAGCAGAGTATTTTCTGACGTCCCGGGAAATTTAATGAATGCAATACCTAAGCATTCTATGGAACGACAAATGCTGTTTTGGAAAAGTATGAAAAAATATCTTAAAAAGGCTATTAAATATGTAACCTTCTAAGTTTTTAATTCTGTCCTCTATATAATGCGTAAAACTAGTGTAAATTCACTAAAAATTGAATAAATGAAGGGCCTGGGAGATGAAGGGGTTATGTGACAAAACAGAAATTGCGAGTAATTATTCAAAGCTTTATTATTGCAGTTGTTGCAGCTTTTTTGTTTTCTGGTTTTGTCGTTCGTGTGCGTGGGAAATTGGTCTAATGACATGCACTTTTTGATGTACCAAGTTTTATTTGCTTACATGTATCTATTGCTGACCATTGCCCAGAGTGTTCATTTTTCAAAATGTAACACAGCCCCTTCATCCTCCAAGCCCTTCAAATATCTTTGTTCTTACAAAAGTAAAACAAAGTAAAACAGCGTAAAAAAGCACAAATTTGCAGGAAACTGCTTAAGTTGCAGTTTTCTTCAAACTTGAGCTGTTTTGCATCGCTTTATTTTCTTTTACTTAGTTCACTCGCTTCAACACAGCAAAAACACTAGAATCTTCTTTTAATTAAAAAATTAACTAAATTATAAGTATTTTGACAGTCCCGAACAGTAACTGACTGTTGAACTGAATTGACTGAAATTGACAACTTCTGAACCTGAGGGGCTCTCATTTAAGGTCACGTGCCTTTGCCCAAGATATTCAACACAAATCGGAGATGTTTTTTATTAAAAGCTTTTCATTTGGAATTCTACAAAATGCTCCTGAAAGGGGAGAAAGGACATTATTTAAAAGAAACGTACTTTCAACACAATAAATTTTTGATCAGGAACTAAATTGTCAATTAAATGATTTGTAGCATCAATTTTTCCTTTTTCCCTCAAAGCTAAAAATCTAAACCATGTTCCCAAAATGTAACATCGCACTGTAAAAGCTAAAAACATCATTAAGGGTTCTTAATGTTAACAAACAAAATGACCTCCGCTACGTAACATTCATTTCACTTCTCACCGAGAGTTTACTTCTGAGTGAAAATCTTCGAAACTAAAAAAAAAAAAAAAAAAACAAAAAAACAAAAAAAAAAAAACAAAGGGAAAAATTCGTTTCTGTTAATGCTAAACTTGAAATCATCGAAAATGCTATTTGTACACTACCATTAGTCGGCAGCACAATTTTCTTCATTGATTATGGTCCAGTAGAATTCCTAAAAATTCCTTCCTTTTCTCACAACCAATCGTTTCTATCACGAAATGCTTATATATATTTTTTCTAATGACGTTTTGAGTATATTTTACGCATACCAAGCATGAAGACGCGTTTAAAATTAAAAATTTATCTTTCTCTGTAAGTTTAATAAAAGTAACAAGCTGTTGTTTTTGCAGTATAATACTGGCAACAGTTTCCAGTTCAAAATTATAGAATGCACTGTAATAAACTGTAAAACTAGCTAATTTACAGTAATGAACTGTAAAATTAGCTACTTTACAGTTTAATACTGTAAAACTAGCAATTATGCAGTTTATTACTGTAAAATTAACAATTTTACCATAAAATTAGCTGTATTATACTGTAAAAGCAATAGTATAATACTGGCAGCAAAGGTTAAAGTTTAAAACTGTAAAATGCTGTAATAAACTGAAACTAGTAATTTTACAGTTTACTACTGTAAAATTTGCAATTTTACTGTTTATTACCGTAAATTTATTAAAGAACGTGCATTTTAACTTTTATGCCGAGTTACATACATACTGACAAACAAGACCACAAGTGAAATTAATAAAAGCGTATTAAATATAACCTTAATTCTATCAAATCAAAACGCATTGTACCTACGGATTTGTACGCTACATGTTTTACACGACAAAGTTGGTCGAAAGCAAACCTGCTGTTTTCAGTACTTAAAAGGTGTAAATTTTCTCGAAAAATCCAATGTTTTTGTCTTTTTGAACGAATAAAGAAAAAAAAAAACGGAGAAAAAAGATATAATAACAATAAGATACATGTTTGTGATGTCCTGACTAATCTTCGGCGAAAAAAAGTTTCTCCCTTTAAGTCAGATAATTCCCTTAAAAGGTTTTTATGGAGTGTGTTTGGGACTATGTGACAGCCTGCATTCCCGACAAACTCACATTTGCCCGAACACACGTTTACTTTCACTCGACTTCACAAATTTATTTTCACTCAACACTTGAAACATCCCCAGTTATAGAGACTTTTACGGTAGATTAAACTTACTTTCATTTTTTTATCTATTTTTCTTTTGTGACTTTTTATAATCTTTTTAAAGACTGTTTCTTAGGTTCTTTCTCTATCATAATATTCACATTTTAATTCTGCTATTAACGTACTGCCAAAAATAATATAAAATAACAGAAAGTAATTACTTCCGCTTTTGTAATTGTTACAAAAAACAATGAAAAATGATATTAGTTATAAAACTTTTGTTGACACATTTAACAAACTAACTTGGGGGGCTTAACTGTTCATTCAAAAGTTATTGGGGGAAATGGTGCAGGTTGTTTGGACGGTTCAATGTTGAATGAAAAATTGTTCAAAACGAAAATTTAAATACGGCAATGAAGTCTACTTGCCAAGATCCTTCAAGCAGAAAAAAATAGGTTAAAATCGAACTGTTTACTCGAAAGTTATTAGGGGATCAGGTTGCTTGAACCGTTCTATGTTGAACGAAAAATTGCTCAAATTGAAAATTTAAATACGGGAATGAAGTATCCTCGATAAGATCTCTTGAACAAAAAAAAAAAGGTTGTTCACTTAGGACTGTTCACTAAAAAGTTATTAGCATAGGACAGGTTATTTGAACGGTTCAAAGTTGGCCCGAAAATTTCTCAAATCGAAAAGTAAAAGTGAGGTTTACTCGTCGATGTCCTTCTAACAAAAAGAAATTTGTTCAAATCGAACTATTCATTAAAGAGTTATTAGGGGGGAGGGGGACAGACAGACTGACAGACACACATTCATCTCCATCTCAAAACCCTACTTTCCGATTTTTAATTTTTCGATAGTTATTTTATTTTATTTTACCTTTTTGACTTTTTTTTTTCCAACTTGGCGATATTTTTCAAATTCATTAAGCCACTTTTAATCCTTTTTTCTTCATTACTTTAACGTTTTCTGAAGTTATTTTTTTTACATTGATGGCAAGCGTTAGGAAATTAGTATTACAGAAAACACTTCAAAAGTGGAAGTTAAGAAACCTCATTAAACTGACACCCGCTTGACTCGACATATTTTCGTGGTCCCATGAGGTTTCAAATTAAAGAGGTTTCACTGTATTTGGTTTTATCTTAGTACTTGTTTAAAAATCAAAATGGATGCATGCTAAGACAAAAAACTGACGTGCAGGATTCCTTACGCGGAAAAATGTTCGTAAAGTTTAAAGAGATTTAAAAGTTTGGTGCCAAATTTGGAAACGTATGCTTTAATTTCTCTCCCATATTCATTTTTGCGATGCGCATTGCATTATGAAACGTCCATAGTAAAACTTACTCAGATTTCAACTGTTGTATTTCACTACTAAAAACAGTTATGAATAGTTTTTCTTCAAACCAATAGAGACAAAATATTTTCAACACGAAACTTTCCAAAACACTCTCTCCAACATAAGTTTTAATCAAAAAAGAAAGAATAAAAGAAAAAAAGAAAACGTTTTTCTCCCACTTTCGCGATCAAATACTTATTCCTTTTTCGGTCTTTCTCTTTTTTTCTTTTTTTAGTACTGAGCTAAAACTCCTGAAATGATCTTCAAAAACAAAGGACAGGACCTTTAAGCATTTGGTTTTGTTAAAGATTATGTAACATATTTTTTCTTCTTTTTGCCGCTGATCACTTTTTAAATTGCTTTTTTTCTGGGAAATCACATGAGTCTGTATGCATTTAAAATGTGTTTCTATATGTTTTGTAAAAGGAAAAGTTTTTTTGAGTTTTTTAAACTTTTGATTGAAGATCATTTGATTCTGCAGTTATATTGAAAAAAATCAAGCAAATAAATAAAAGAATTCACGTAAATTTTAGTAAAACAGCAAACATTTTTTTCAAACACAGGAAAAAAAAAGGAAATTTCCACTATCATATTTTCTGAAAAATATTTATACATTTTTTTTAATAGCCCTGTAACTCGAGAAACGTAATAATAATGACGTTTGATAGTTAATGTATCATTTTTCAAAATTTGTTCGGAAATTTTTTTTAATAGAAATTAGTATAAAATAAACTTACTTTGTCACTATACTTAGAGCTCAGAAAACGATATTATACTAGACTTGGAAAATAATATGCTGCAATTTTGAATTCTTTGTTTCAATTTTATCCTTTTGGCTTTCAGAAGACCGATCGGTAAAAATGAATGGAATATATATTTTTAATTGTCCTACTCTGAAACAGTTCATTTTTGTCTCCTCCCTCTATATGTTTAGAGACATAAAGTTTTACTTTTTCAGCAAACAAAATCCCGCATGCAGCACATTTATTTCGAAAGAGTAAAACGTGTTTCAAATGGAACGTGCTGAAAATTTTATTTAATGAATCTTTAAAATTTATTACAGTATTTAAAAAATATATATAATGTATACAATGCAAAAAATAAAATGTTGTTTTTACAGTGTAATACTGGTAGCAGAGGTTCCAGTTTAAAACTACAAAATGCACGGTATTAAACTGTAAAACAAGCAATTTTACCGTTTATTACTGCAAAGCAGAAATTTTACAGTTGATCACCATAAACTTAACTGTATTATACTGTAAAAACAACAGTATAATACTGGTAGCAGAGGCTCTAGTTTAAAACTGTAAAATGCACACTAATAAACTGTAAAATTAGCAATTTTTCAGTTTATTACTGTAAAGCAACAATTTTACAATTAATTTTTAAAAATTAGAAATTTCACAGTTTATTACAGAAAAATTAGCGGTTTTTACAGTTTGTTACTATAAAATTAGCTGTATTGTACTGTGAAAACAACATCAATTTTTTACTGTGTACTAGAAATGCTTTGCACAAAAAAATATCCAAAGAAACTTTATATAATTCATATTTTCGAGTAAAGCATAAATCTATTATGCATGGAAAGAGGGACCTGCTTTCAGAACTTCTTAAAGCATCCTCGAAGATTGAATTCTTTCAGAATTTCCCTCGCGAAATGGAGGCATATTTCAGTCGCATGTCTCGAAAATTCGCAATTTTGTATTTCTTGCTTTTGAAACATAGATGATTTTATTTATAGATGGCCGATCATTTTTCAGTTCAAGGCAGTACTTCTCATTTTCAGTTTTTTTACAGGACCCCTTTTGTAATGTACGAGTTCCAAGGAGTCCCAACGACCATATCCCATTCACCCAGAAAATATATTATAAATTTTTTAGACTTTATATGGTGATGAGCTCCGAAATGACGTCTTTTTGTAAAACAGTTTGATCTTGACAGAAATAGGGAAAATATCAGAGTCATATTCCTTTCTGAGAAATGGAAACCATTTTGTAATAAAATGTGGAAGTGTGCACAAAATATTGTCAAAATTTCTGAGCAGCTAATGTAACCATTGAAACTATAAAACCTCTTAGTTTATTATTTTAGCGAAAATAGTCTACTACAGTGCAAGGGCGGATTCAGAAATTTTCTAGGGAGGGGCTAATGATTTTTTTTACTTACTTTTTACTATGCATATACTGATTTTCCAATTTTTATCACACAGAATTCAAACTTCAATTGCGAAATAATTCCGAAAGAGAGATACAAACCTTCTCCCCCGACTTCACTAAAACTTGTATAAAATTGTATTTTTAGAATTTTATATCGAAAAATCACCGGTGAAGAGCCCCCCAAGGGAAGGGCTGTCGCCCCATATGATCGATAGTCCTTTGGGATTGGAACTGGAGAGTTCTGGGATCGAGTCCAGCCGGTTTAAGATCCTCTATGTTCTCTAATAGTGAAGGGGGCAAGTTAAATTTGTCGTGGTCACAAAGTTCTCCAAGTTTCTACTCCAAATCAGTACCTCAGAGGGTGCTGGAACAGGTGTTGTTCAACATCTGGTTTGACTCAAAATAACCAAAATATTGATAGATGGTGCTTCCATCTATCGTGTGCTGCATGAACTCACTCAGGCTTCCACCTTAATGGGGATCTGAAAACGGGAACCGCACTTTTCTGCCTTATATAGGGCAGCGCATTGCTTACTCGAGTTCGAATATCCGAGTGGTTTGAACAACTCATAATCTGCACTCTTTAAATTTTCATTTCAGTCACTTCTACCCCTTTTCCTTCTAGTTGTCTCAAATACAAGTTCTGAAATTAAATTAAAAATTAAAAAAGAAACGACCCTGATTGCCGATCTTATATTGAAACAAACTTCACTGGTCAAAAAGCATTTTAAATTTAAAAAGGTTTAATTGTTTTCAAGAGGACATGGTAAACACAAAAAAGGAAAGATAATCAATCCCCTCACTAGTAAAATTTGCTAGTCGCAAAAGCATAATGAAGAGGGAAAATTTAAAATTCTCATACTAAAATCAATTACAAGTATTTTAATTGTTAACAAATGGAAACTGGCAAAAGAAAAAAAGAACATTTTAGACCATTGAGTTTTCTTTCCTTGTCGGCCAACAATGAAATCGTTTTCCAATCGCGTGAATAAAGGCTAGCTAAAAACGTTGTAAATCGAGTTCGTTATAGTATGAAAGTTCGAAACACATTCTATCAGACGTAGGAAATGTTTCCCTTTCTTTTAGTACTATTGTTTTAAATTTTCAAGTAAGTTTTCACTTCAAAAGTATGATAGACGTTTAAAAGGTTTTCAATTAATTTCTTTGTTAATTAATGTCATCCGAAGACGCGACAAAGCAAAGAACACTCTCGATCAACTCTCTATTTCAAACAAACAACAAATTTTCAAAATCGGTCTATCCGTTTAAGCACCAGAGTGCTACAGACAGATATGCAGATGCACAGACACACAGACGCGTCAAGCATATAACCCCCTTCCTTATGGCATTAGTGGTTAAAAATAGTTTCTTGCGCAAATTATATGGCACATGGATTTTGCACTTTTATGTATGTTGAACGAAATTAGCTTGCGGAAATGATCATGTCTCGGATTTTCTTTTGAGCTTTTCAGAATAATATTTTCTCACTCCACTCACGAAATAGGACTGTAAAGGAGAAAACCAGGCATGACAGCAAAAGAAGTGATTTGAATAATAATATGCCCAACCGCTGGAAAGTTGAATGTGTCCCATTTCCCTGTACACGGATTCAAATGCCATTCTAGGTCAATTTTATCATTTTATATGAAAAGGTAGAAATTATTTCTGCAATAGTACTGTAGTAATTGGAAAGGTAGGAATTGTCTTCTGAGTGTGCTAATATTACCAGTTTGCTTTTATTTTTGGAAAAGTTACGTAAGTATCAATAATGAACCAAATTGAAAGGATAAAAACTTTAAAGAGTTACACTCAGATGTATAGTTTTAGAATGAAAATTCAAAAAAAAAAAAGAAAGAAAACGATGTTTTCAAATAAAAAAATAAATAAATAAATGAGTAAGTAAAAAATATTTTTCCTTATATATGTAGGATTTGATAAAATAATAGGGACACTTTACAAAATAGAAAGAGATGAAAAGAAAAAGAATGAAATTAAAAAATAAAAAAGATATATCGTGCATCCAGAATGAAAGAGGCAATTTTTTAATGGAACTAGCCTTAAATTACCATAGAACGAAAGCAAAAGATGGGCTTCTTTCATTCTGGGGGGAGCGATATTTTGCTTAGAATTACATTTTCATAGCTCATGTGCGAAAGATATTTCATAAAAGAAAAATAGTGACTGAGCAGGCAACAGTATTTAGCAACTTATGTTAAGAGCTTATGTAAAGCAATTCAGTGTCACCGAAATTTTAAAATATGCACTGATTAAATGAAACTATTATTTAAATAACTATATCTAATGAGAGGTAGTCTCAATATTACATTTTCAAAAATGAGTTTGTTTTATTTAATGAGAAGTAGTTTCCACGGAGGGAAAATTTCTCTGCAAATATTTTTTCTACCTTCCAATTTGAGATTAAAAAACACAAGTCTCGAGATTTCCTCTAGCAGCCAGTTTTGTGTAAATGTGTTTTTACTGTAATAGTTGTGTCGCTGCAGTAAGAGCGTATTTACAATTGCTACTTAGATGCACCTGGTATTGAAGCATTATTTCAAACAAAATTAGCAGGTCTTCGATTAAGTGCAACATTTAGATATTAATTAATGAGGTTTTAAAAGTTTTACATATTTTAACTTACTGTTTGTACGTGTGCATATTTACCAGGATATTTAGGTATTTTTGTTACACTGTAATAAAATATTTATAAATGTTTTTTTTTTAATCTAAACACTATTTCTATTATGCTTGGTTCTCACTAAAGTTTGAAATAAAATCAGTGCATGATTTCTTACTTGCAACTTAGAACAATTGCAATTAACCTCAATATTTTAATATTTAGGTCGATGCTGAAGTAACCAATAAAATTGAAATTAAAATTTGAGAGAAGAAGAAATATAGGTGGTATACTAAAAGCTATACGCTTAAAGCTGTATACTAGCTATTTCTTCTCTAAAATTTTAATTTAAATTTCATCGACTATTTCAGAATTAACCTAAATATAAAGATAGTAAGATTAACTGCAATTTTTTAGTGCTGTAAGCAAGGAATCATACAATGCAAAAAAAAACTGTTGTTTTTACAGTATAGTACTAGCAGCAGAGGTTCCAATTTGCAACTGTAAAATCACAGTAATAAGCAGTAAAATTAGCAATTTTGCAGTTTACTGCCATAAAGTTAGCTGTATTATACTGTGAAAACAACAGTATAATGCGGGAAGCAGAGATTTCAGTTCAAAACTGTAAACTGCATAAACTGTGAAACTAGCAATTTTACAGTTTACTTGTGTAAAATTAGCAATTTTACGGTTTAGTACTGTAAAATTACTATAAAATTAGCTGCTATTTCACTGTAAAAACAACATCCATTTTTTGCAGTGTACAATTATTTCATTTCAAAACTTTTAGTGCGAACTAAGCATGTAGAAAAAGTCTTGAGATTAAAAACACATTTCCTTACATTTTATATGAAATTTTTTTCGGTTTGAAATTTATTTGAAGTGAAACAGTTTAAAATATAAAACATTTTTACCTATTACCTCCTTATTTAAAAATAATTATCATTATTATTAAAAAATAAATTAATTGATAAAAACGATATACGTTTTTGTTGTAATATAAATGTACAGCACATAAAGAGAAAACAGCTTATTTTATCACTAATATGTTATAAATATTACACGTTCGTATGGTCGACTTTAAAAACACTTAGAATTGAACTTAGTAAAAGAACTGGTTATGATGAGAAAACTAACACTATTTTCTTTAAAGTTTTACAAATAACAATAATATCGTCTGCACGTACGTTGCACGATTTATGGAATATTTTATATTGCAGACCACAAGTAAAAAAGCTAATGCTTTAAAACGATCATTGCAGCTTTATCCAAGAAACTTTCAAGTGCATAGCATAAACTGTAAGAGAAATTTGATGCATCATTTAATGAATGCATAATAAAAAAAATTGTTGCAACGAAATGATCATCAAACATTCCTTTAGAAGTTTTATGTGTGATAAAATGCAGCTCAGCATACAAAGTATTTTCTTTAATGTTATAAACTGGAAAAATAAAGGTGATTGAATAGAAGTGTGATTTGAATAGCAATAGACTGGAAATGTCTGGTATTTTTGCTTAGTAAAAGTATGTCAAAGGGAAATGTATTCTAGTATATATTTCGCGCTATTGTTGGGAAATAAGATTGTCGGTTGTTACATTTTCAAACATTTTATCATTCTTTAAAACAAAATAAAAACAAGCCAATAAATAATATAAATCAAAATTATTTTGGAGCATTTATGTTTTTAAAACTTTGTTTTCGAAATAATAATAGTAATAAATTAATAATGCAATGTAATAGTGTTAATATAATATAATATAGAGTTGATATAATATAGTATAGTGTTGATAAGAAGTTGAGCAGTAAGAAAAAAAGGAAGGTTGTAGAGATGATAGTTACTGAAATTTCATTATTCTTCTTTAAAGTATTTATGTTTTTAAAACTTTGTTTTCGAAATAATAACTATAATAATAGTATTAATATAATAATATTAATGCAGTATTAATATAATAATAATATTAAGTGTTGTGAGAAAAAATATGAAGTTGAGCTGTGTAAGAACTAAAAAGGAAGATAGTAGATTGTGATAGTTTCTGAAATTTCACGATTCTTAAAAATAATAATAATATTAAGTAATAAAAACAAGTAAATATTAAAAATTATTTTTTTAAAGAATATTTTAGCTTTCAAAAATACTTTGTTTTTATAATAATAATAATAATAATAGTTATAATATCGTATTTACATAATATAATATAATGTTAATATGTAATGTAATATAGCCTTGACAAAATATAATTTAGTGTTCATTTAATGATAATATAAAAAATTTTAAGAAATAATATGAAGTTAAGCTATAAGAACAAATTGGGAGTAAGAACTGAGGGGATTAGCTAAAATATCCTTTTCTCAGACTCTTCTAGTCCTTTTTGCTCCAAAGGGTCTATCATATGGAAGATATTTAAAGTATATTTTCAGTTAAAAAAAAAGAGAAAAAAAAAACTGTGTGAGAAACAATACATTTCAAATATTTATTCAAAGCATTTATGATATGCAAAATGAGCTTTGGTACATAATTGCTGTCAACCAATTATCTTTGATACTTTATGATGCATTATGTTATTAAGGCAGGGAGTAACCGCCCCTAAGCAAGGGCTAAGGCAGAAACATGCAACACACCGACCTCCAACTCGTTTACTTTCATATTCCATGCTGATGAAGGCGTAATAAGTCCGAAACTGCAGTCCATGGATCGAAATGAACGATTTGGCGGTGTATTGCATTATGTTATTGTTACTCATTTTAACAAGAATAACGAATAAAAATATGGCGTTCACCTTATTATCTCATATATTCATTGGTAATTAAAAGTTTGACGCCTTGACAGTAAAATTATTATTATTTATTATTTGTTATTATTATTATTATTATTATTATTTTGAAAATGCTTTGAAGTACATAGAGAAAAAAGTAAGGCAAAGTAAAAAAGTGTACGTCTTAATTGCATTTAATATTATATTTAATTTCATAGGAAGCGGAATGCCACTGTTATGTAAACAGAATTCTGAACTACAAATTACATAAATACAATAGAACCGGACGTTAAAAAACATGTATGTAACAGGTTTGGTAAAGAGCAAAACGAAGATGCGATGAGAATTAATTCTTGGAATGTGTAAAGAATACTAACTGAACTAAAGGAATATAATTTCACAGCGTTACGGAAAAATTGGATTAGCTAATAAAGTATTCCCCTAGTTTCGCCATGTTTTTTTTTTTTTTTTGAAATTCACCTACTACAAAAGGATGTTTAGAGATTTTCATAAAAGGTCAGTAAACCTAGTACAGAAACGATTACAAAACGCTTTCAAGTGGCGTTTTCTAAACGCAACCAGGAAAGGTCTAAAGTAAAGCAGATAGGTGAGACATTTTTGACCTAAAAAATAACGTTTCTAGAGTACCTTTTGATGACGTTTTTAAACGTGGTCATGCCAAAACCATCGTAGTGCTATATAGTGCTATATAGCGCCCGTAGTGCTATATAGGAATATCTTTCTAATAAGGAATGTATTTCATTATCCATTTAATATTCCATTTTCAGAAACATTTGGTAGACGAACTAGGAGAATAACCCATTACATTTTACCTTATTTTGGGAAATTTTTCAATGAGAGGGGGAAGCAAATTTCAGTGTTGACAAAACTGGCGTAAACTTTTATGAGAAATTATAATAGCTTTCAACACTAAAATCCCAAAATTAGGGATCCTTGACTCAAAATTTGAGAGCAAAAGGGACTTTTAAAACATCACTAGGGATTTTTTAAATGGAGCCAGAATAGGATATGAAATTTGGGACTCGGAAATCCGGCAGGGTCCGAAATTCGGAAATTGAGCTTTCTGTTTGTTACTATTATTACTTTTTTGAAGTTGTAAAGCTACAACTTTAAGGGAGAAATTCTCAAAGCATGGCATAGGTTTCTTTTCTCTTATAAGTGAGTACTTACAGCAGGTAAAGATTTAAAAAATTCAAAGAAAAATCGAAAACGTTTTACAGCATATCTTTGAAAATACAAATATAAAAGGAAGCAAAATGAAATAAACATATTTCAAAATTGACATTTTCAATGAAAATGTTTTATTTTTCCGATCTTGAACTTTTTATTATCCAGATTTTTTCCGAAATTCTATTAAAAAATCTATTTTTTAAGAAATTTTATTGTTTTGATGAAAATTCGGGAGATATTTGTTTTACTAGTGAATTCCGGAATCACTCGACTGCATCGAAGAATGTAAGAGAATGGATTTCCGAGAATTTCCAGCCCGGTTAGGCTCCGGTGGAAAGGTTGCGATCAGAGATATCGTCAGGATTCTTTTCAAGGCATAAAAGTATTCCTTTATATTTTTTCCTTTTTTCCGCTTTTGCGGAGTGCCAATTTTTAACATTTTGTTAGTGGTATTCAAAACTTGAAGGAAAGCGCTGTATTGTTTTGTAAGAAATGATGTTCGCCATAACTACGATAAAAATTAATTCTACAGTTAAAGCACTGAATTTTTACAGCTATTTAATAATGATAATTTCATTTTTTAAATGAGATTAAAAAATAAATAAAAAATAAAATAGTAGTATTGCTTTTTCAGACTTAAAGTATAATGCAAAGCATTTTTATACGAAATTTTTCGGAAGGAATTTAAACCCTAAAAAACAACCCCTTAAATATTGCCCTGACTGGAATACAAGATGCGTTTTAAATACTAAAAATCAATTGCCCTTTCCTTAAAAACTCTGGATACGCACTTGGATTACGATCTTGAGAATTTATTTCTGAGAT
Organism: Uloborus plumipes; assembly: GCA_038373865.1. Classification (NCBI taxonomy): domain Eukaryota; kingdom Metazoa; phylum Arthropoda; class Arachnida; order Araneae; family Uloboridae; genus Uloborus; species Uloborus plumipes. The sequence goes on from JAXGGA010001827.1 coordinate 71,703, forward strand.
TATCCAGACATGCTCCTGAGTTAACTATGTCGGACACTACCTCGGCAGTTTCATTTTAGGGACAGCACCTACAATAATGCAAAAATAAGAAGAAAAAGGCAAGTACGTTTTTGGGTCTACACTGTAAAAATAGAGTTGTTTTTACAGAATAATACATCTAATTAAATGGTGATAAACTGTAAAAATTGATAATTTTACACCAACAAACTGTTGAATTGCTAATTTAGAGTGATGAACTGCAAAATTGCTAATTTTACAGTTGATTACCGCACAGTTTGCAGTTTTAAACTGGAACCTCTGCTGTTAGTATTATTCTGTTGTTTTTGTATTTTGACAAGTACAAAATACAGCTAATTTTTACGGTAATAAGATGTAAAATTACCAACTTTACAGAAAGAAACTGTAAAATTGCTGGTTTTACAGTTTATTACTGTGAACTTTACAGTTTTAAATTGGAACCTCGGCTGCCAGTATTATACTGTAAAAATAACAGTTCATTTTTTGCAGTGTTGCTTTCTTTCCTCACGTGATGGCACTGATACCTTACAGGATCATTTCCTTCTCCATCACATGTCGAAAAACTGGTTCAAAGTCATACTGGTTCAAAGTCACAGTGAATTTTGTACTTGTTAAGATTTGGGTACATATATTGTCAACACGAAAATCTATCTTCAGCATTGCTGTGGAAAGCAGAACATGAGGCATAGATTGAGATTGTAGAGTTATTGCATTCCTTTATTCAACAAACTCGTAATCGTTATAAATAAAATGCAAACTGATTTTAAAAATCATTCCTAAGTAGCTGGTATCCATTTTTAAAATGTCGCAAACACGTCGAACACGTCAGAGAACATATAACGTTGAAAACAATTTTTAATATTCGTGATACGATATTTGAGCATTTACAGCAACCAACCTGTGTTGTCGTAATTTTACAAACTTTAACATTCATACAAAATAATGAGACATATTTGCGTAACTTTTTACAAAAAATTATGAACATCATTCGGCATCTGTCAATTATTAATTAATGTATAGTAAACATTCATCAATCCGTAATCTATTAACCCGGATTTAAACAGTCATTTAAATGCACCTATAGTTTAAATAAAAAGCTAATTAACGCAATAATGTTATGTTATAATTTTCTTTCTTGTAGCTGGACATTTCCTCTTCTCGAATTAAAATTATGACTCTTACTGGGTACAATAGTCTATCTCTCTTACCTCAGTTAAATTTCTAGATTATTTTGTTTAATTCGCACTTCTGTTAATTCAGATGACTTGAAGACCCCATTAGTCGAATTTAATTAAGTTCTTCTATACGGCTTTTTTAGGCATCTTGATTGATGATGAATGTCCAAATTTAATTTAATAATTATTACTATTATTATTATTTTTTTTTGTGTATTAATAAATGTGAAACTTTAGCTCGAGACAATGTTACAGTTTTTCTCTTGCCATTGTTTTGAGCATGAACTGCTTGCGGTTTTTCTGCAATTAACTACCGTTTTTATTTATCATAGCTGTACCAGCACGGCTGAGCTCGTGCAATAAAGTTTTTAAAAAAGGGGCTTTTTGAGCGCATGTAAATTTTACATCCCTCTCGAAAATAAGAAAAAAGACTGTTTCGTCGGTTAAAACACACAATTTTCCCTAGACTCCAAGCATATTCTAGGAAGCAATTATAAAATCCTAATACAGTGACGACAACTATCAGTCAAAACTTTTTTACAAAAGAGAGATCCATCTTATTAAAATGCGCTTAAAATCTTTCGAAACCTCCGGAGCTAAGTATTTTACCGTTAAAGATACAGGTAAAATAATCACTTGCAGCATCCATTCCGAAAGAAAAATGACAATTAAAAAAACCATGAATAAATTATAAGTTCCATTAAAATGTAAAGCAGTCAAAGCAATATTTTAAATCAAAACTGAGAAAATAAAGTCAAGCGATATTCATCTAATTGTGAAAATATTTTAATTTAATTCATTTTCAATAAGACAGAAGAGCTTGGAATTTTCTTAAAAACGCTTCGAAGTACACACTCCCATGCTACAAACTAATTTTGTGCCAAATTTTAAGAAAATCGACCGAACGGTTTTGACCCTAAGTGCGTAACAGACAGACAGACACATAGAAAGAAGGAAGGAAAGAAAGAAAGACAGACAGACCCACCGTCAGCTTTATTCTTAGTAAAGATTTATTTATTTATTTATTGCAACTCCAATTATAGTACTGTACGGGAATGGACAAAGTGTTTGGCTGATTTTGTAAAAATGGAAGGACGCAACTAAATACCGCGTTTGAAAAAACATAATTAATACAGCTGGCATTGCAAACATTAAAGTATAACTGATCATATAGTATCTGTAAATTCTAAAATTTGTACGCATTGAGAGGGAAAAACGAAATTTTTGCCTTAACGAAATTCAATAATTTTCAATGTTCCGTCAATTTTTTTATAGTACAGTTTAGTTCCTTTAATTTTTGTTTTGAAAAAAGATAAATGAATAACAAAAAGCGTAATATGGATGCATTTATCGAAAAAATAACTGCACCATTTCAAAGCTTTAAAAAAGAATATTACAACTGTCAAAATATTTTGTTTACGTAAACACATTTGGACTGTTCTTGATATGCTTGAAAAAATCTATATTTGCTTTAAAGAAAAGAACATTGTACAGATACACAAAATGTATTTTTTTACACTGCAAAATATAAACTGTTGTTTTTTAAGTATAATACTTGAAACAGAGATTCCGTTTAAAACTGTTAAATATACAGTAATAAACTAAAATTAGCAATTTTACAGTTTATTACTGTAAAACTAGCAATTTTACAATTTATTGCCGTAAAATTAGCAATTTTATTATTTAATACCGTAAAGTTAGCAATTTTACAGTTTATTACCATAACATTGGCTGTATTATGCTGTGAAAACAGCAGTATAATACTAGCAGCAGAGGTTCCAGTTTAAAACTGTAAAATACATCGTAATATACAGTAAAATTAACAATTTTACAGTTTATTAAAATAAAATTAGCAGTATCATACTGTAAGAACAACATTTTATTTTTTGTAGTGTTGAAATATCTCATATTATTCAATGTCCAAAACATGTCATGGCATTTCCTGTTAATAAGCTCCGAACATAGCAACTAACAAAGAAAAATTTAGCACGTTTCTCACCTTGAACTACAGATGCAGATTCAGTCGAAGCTAACATTCCGAGAAACATTCCAGGTGCATATGCAAAAGTGATAAACGCCATTAAAATACTACCAGCCATAGTCCCCTAATCAATTTCTCTCCGATCTGTTCTAAAAAGGATTTTGTCCAGTCTCCTGCCTCGTAGGATATGCCGGTTAATGTTTGATATCTGGAGCTACGAGAAGCACTACTGTCAGGAAAGCTCTAGTGGTAAGCTATAGGGAGAATTCCATCGCTGCCTAGTGCGTTTCGTTCGTTCTAGAGCTCAGGAGGTTTCATTGGTTGAGAGGAGTCATGTGACCAAAGAAAGGGATCGACGGGAAATTTCATAGTGTAATAATCGTTCATTTTAAAACGCAAGGTTTTCCGGGCGAGGACATTAGCTGCTATTTAAGAAGATTAACTTTAGCCTTTGAAATTTCGAAGGTTTTTTTGGGAAGTGATGATTCGAAAGTTTGTGCGAGTATTTGTCTCCCATTCCTTTATCGATTATTGAATCGATAACGGCAGATTATAAGCGGCAATGTAGTATAATTTTAGATACTTTAAAAAACTCATCGAGTTGGATCATTAAATCAATCGCACCGTAATAAGTAAGCTCAAGAAATTTGAACCCTAAAATTCTCCTGCCTTGAATTCCTTGATATTCCCAATGATAAAAATATATAAATACAATGTATATAAATACAATAAGAGACTGGTAAAAGAAATTTCTTTCTTTGCCAACTACTTCAAACCAGTATATACAAATTCCTTTTCTTTAACATTCAGTAGAACATTATTGTAAATTATTAGCACATTAAGACAACATAAATAAATAGAAAATAAATTACACATAAAATTTTAAGCTCTGAAGTTTTTTTCGCCTGAAAGATATCTTTTTTTTTTTTTGAAATCCTTGATGTTCACAAGTTTAAAAAAAAAGAAAGAAAGAAAAATATTAAAAAAAAAAAAAAAAAAACAATTGAACTATATTATTTAAGAAATTGCAACGAATAATATAAAACGTTTTTCTTTCTATATACTACAATTGAAAAATTGTCATATTAAACAGAACGTCTAAAATCCGAACTAATAGGGATCATATATACACTGCAAAAATAGCTATGGTTTTTAAAGTGCAATACTGGCAGCAGAGGTTCCAGTTTAAAATTGTAAAAGCATAGTAATAAACTGCAAAAATAGCTATTTTACAGTTTATTACTGTAAAACTAACAACTTTACAGTTTATTATTGTAAAATTAGCAATTTTACCATAAAATTAGCTGTATTATACTGTAAAAACAACAGTATAATACTGGCAGCAGAGTTTCTAGTTTAAAACTGTAAAATGCACCAATAAACTGTGAAACTAGCAATTTTAGTGCACAACTTTAGTAAATTTATGATATTTTTTATCAATTACTTACGCCCCAATATAGTTGCGATAATTTTCCGATGCATTAAGCCACATTTCATGTCTTTATTAATTTTTTCCTTCTATGGGAAAATAGTCTAGAAATAATTTGAAATCTACGAAACATTTGAATTTGCAAATTTCTTGTCTAACAAAATTTCTCTGCGAATGAATTAAAATTAGGAAGGTAAATTTATATTCTTTTTTGCCTCTGTTATCATTATAATCATCTCTAAAAGTTATATAATTTGAAAAGGAAAAAAAAAACTCTTTCAAATCTATTAAAAAATGTATGTCTGAAAAGTTTCGTAAAATTAGAAAATATATCGTCTGACTTCTTTGAAAATATTATCTTCAACTATTTCCAATGATTAAGTAAAAAGATTCCTTTTTCTGAAATTTAGAAGAAAATATTTTTATAAAAACATATTTTTGTACAAATTACTTCAAGATAAATATTTAATTTTTTGTGTAATTTCAAATTAATATTACGAACTCTATTTTTTCTAAAATATTCTTTTTAAGTTTCAGTTTCTTCTGAACTATAGCAATTGAATATAAATGGTGGAATTACATTCCTAAAACTTCAGTTTATATGTATTAAATAGTTACTACATCGAATTTATACTTTCAAATAAAGAATCTTTTGACTGTTCGTGAATAAAAAATTTTATGACATTTTATTGCTAAGTTTGATAATAATTTTAGAAAAAAAATGTTAACTTATGCAAACGTTGTGTTAAATTAAAGGTTAAAAAAATCCACTTATTTCTCAAGGCATTCAAAGCTGTAGAAATCCAAGGCATAAGTTTTTCATATTATACAGGGTGTCCACTCCAATCGTGGACCAATAGCTAATTTCTAAACCGTTAGAGATAAGCATATAGTTTATTTAGGAAAAAATCTCCAAATTACGAAAGGAATTTTGGGTCTATTCAATGTTTTTCAAAAAATCAAATTTTGAAAGAGTTACGAAATTTAAATTTTTATACAGCCCCCCAATCCTATCAATCATATTTAGTAAAACATTCTTGACACTGTAACGTTTAAAACTAAAAAAAAATCACTCTTCTACGACAAAAATTGACCGAGTTATGACGTTTTGAAAAATCAAGATTTTGCATTGTTTCATGACGTCATCGAGAGATCGCTTTAGGGACTGTATGCGAAATCCTTCAAAATCTTGATTTTTCAAAACATCATAACTCGGTCAATTTTTGTCGTAGAAGAGTGATTTTTTTTTAGTTTTAAACGTTACAGTGTCAAGAATGTTTTACTAAATATGATTGATAAGACTGGGGGGCTGTATAAAAATTTAAATTTCGTAACTCTTTCAAAATTTGATTTTTTGAAAAACATTGAATGGACCCAAAATTCCTTTCGTAATTTGGAGATTTTTTCCTAAATAAACTATATGCTTATCTCTAACGGTTTAGAAATTAGCTATTGGTCCACGATTGGAGTGGACACCCTGTATATTCGGTGAGGTTTTCCTTCTTCCTTCTTTTTTTTTTCTTGACAGGAAAAAGTTTTTTGAACAAAAAAGCACCAGATTTATTTGTATTACTTTAAAGTATGTCAAAAGTTGAGTGTAAAACTTGCATCTAAAAAATCAATTTTTAAGTGAAGTCTAAGAATAAAACGAAAAGATAACATTTCAAAAGTAAATTGATGTGTTTACGATCGCATTGAACTCTAGAAATATTAATCTTTGTCAATAATTTTATTTTAATGGATATGTTGAAAATTAAACTGATTTCCTTAGCTTTCTATTCGCTTTTACTGTATAATAGTAGACACTTAACTAAGAATCAGCATTTGGACAAAAAAAAAAAAAAAAACTGCTACTTATCTGGTTGGATTTCTCTACAAATAGTGTGTATTATCATAACGAATAAATAACACAGTGGAATGAACTATAAAAGCTTTTCACAACATTATACGCATTAAACAAGCTGTTTTGTCTAGAACCGAACGAGCCTACTATTCCGAATACAAACTGCTCAAATTTGAACAAAAAAGATTTCCAATCAAAAATTCATACACTGGAATGAGTTGTAATTGTCGAAATAATTCCAGCAAAAAGAGTTTTTTGAATCGGACGGTTCAATTAAAAGTTATTAGGGGGAACAGATGTTTTGAACTGTTCAAAATTGAACAAAAAACTACCCAAATCAAATAGTCAAACACAGGAATGAAGTATCATCGTCAAGATCTTTCGAACAATTAAAAAAAAGAAAAGAAAAAAAATGTTCGTTCGAATTGGACTATTCATTCAAAAGTTATCGGGAGCCCATCGCATAATTATTTTCCAATTTTTAAATTTTCGACATTTATTTTTTATTCTCGTTTTCTTTTGACTTTCTTTTTTTTAGACATCGCAATATTTTTGAGATGCATTAAGCCACATTTAAAGCCTTTTCCAGTTTTTCTTTTACTTTCACGGGAAAGAAGCTTAAAAGCAAAAAATACACTGCATAAATACATTCTCTCAAAATCTGATGAAACCATCCGCTTCGACTTATAGCACGAGCAAAACTAAAAAACAACTTACATCGTTCATACCAATACAAACACCATTTATAACGCTCGCAGACATATTATTGGGAAAGAGGAACTTTTAAAGCTTTAATACGCGATTGCTCTTTTGAAAACAACATCCGACAATCGTTGGAATACAGGAATGCAATAAATACGGCTTCAACTCAGCAAATCCGAGTGAAGAGTTGTTCAGATTTGGAATGGAAGCTTTGTATTGACTGGTTTGCTTTAGTTTAGGTGATTCGAATTCTTTTCAGGCTTCTCTATCTGTACTCGGGAGAGTTGGTGGAAGTTTAACCTTTGTGTTTTCAGAATCTTAAGAAATGGACGTGATTTATTTCAGGGTTTCCACAATCCCAATCAAATACTTTTTCGTTGAAAAAACTATATTTGTGAAAAACTTTTTTTTTGCTCCTATTATTATTACAAAAATATAATTTTCATCACTCATGAAATTTTTGGGAGTCAAATTTCAAAATTAGCAATTACAAGGTTAAATTACGATTATTGAAAGTAAGATTACAATTACGATTATGCAAGAAATACTTGCTTAAAATTACGATTATACGATTACGATTGTCACCTTTCCAAATTATGATTATGATTACACTTACAAGAAAAATGTAATCGATTACACGGATTACGATTACGTAATCGGCGATTACTTCTAGCCTGCATACGAGACGTTGGATTTGTTTTAGCAATCGGATATTTTCGAAAATTAATGAAGCATAAACTGTTGAAAAATGAAAATATTTTCTTTCCCGTTTTTTTTTTTTTTTTTTTTTTTAGTACTCTTGACTGAAGGAAAACAAATACCCATTCTCAATTCAAATAATTACACTTTTAAACATCAGTTTCCTCGAAAGAGAAGCAGTCGTTAAATTTTCATCATACTATATTCATATTCTGTAATGTCGGAATAATTTATTAAAGATCAGAAGCATACATAAACATAAAGCACAAACTCAGAATAAGTAAGTTAAATGAATAAATTATCTAATGTGTGCAGACCTGGTTGTCGTTTTAGTATCAATGTGTACACATCTGATAAGAACAATGCTTCAAAATCTTCATTTGCTTGGAAGCCTCCTCTGTTTGGCAAATAACTCTATGTACTTACCTTGTCTCAGATTTTATTAGTGATCATAAGTTTGAGAAAATTAAATATTCTTGTTTATCTAAGAAGCTTGTAATAGCGTTCGTCCAGTATAAAATTTAGATGCATTAAAATTTTCTATTTATGTGCGCATATTATCGGGAGGAAATACTTGAGAAGGAAATGTAATGGTTTGAAACCTTGAGAGAATTTACGGAAGAGAAAACCGAAGAAAATCCAAGTTTAAATAATCACAGCAGTTTGAAAATCATTAATAAGCCATACTCAAAAAATACATTATTAAATAAATCGTACATACAAAAATGACTTTAAATATTGAACACGTTTCGAAATTGTGCAAAAGTACATAAAAGTATATAGTATAACTAAATAACAGCACTCTCATGTTCACTTTTGTTCTTCTTTTTTCTTTCTTTCTTTTTTCCTTTTTTTTCTTTTTTTTTTTCGTCTTTTCTTTTTTTCACCCCTTTCTTTTATTAATAATCAAAAGTTTGAGAAAATTAAACATTCTTGTTTATTTCAGAAGCTTGTGATAGCGTTCGTCAAATATAAAATTCAGATGCATTAAAATTTATATTTATGTGGGCAGGTTATCGGAGGTAAATACTTGAGAAGGAAAGATAATGTTTTGAAACCTTGACATAATTTAGGAAGAGAAACCGAAGAAAATCCAAGTTCCCAGTAATTTGAAAATCATAAAAAAAAAGGATACTCACGCGAAAAACAAATCATTAAATAAGTCATACATAAAAAATTATTTCAAGTATTAAACACGTTTTGAAATTGTACAGAAGTACATGAAAGTATAAACGTAACTCTCACTTGTTCGCTTTTCTTTTTTTCCTTTCTTTCTTCCCTTCTTTTTTTCCTTTTTTTTTCTTCTTTTCTCTTTTTCCCCCTTTCTTTTCGGAGAATTGAATCTGAAACCGTTTAATAGTGTCAGTTGATGCCCTTTAGTATTTATAAATATTTTATTTTTAAAATAAAAATGAAAGTCTCAGATTCTATTAGTTATCATAGGTTTGAGAAAATTAAATATTCCTGTTTATTAAAGGAGTTTGTAAAAGCTATCGTCAAGTAGAAAATTTAGATGCATTAAATTTTCCTATTTATGCTTGCATATTATCGGGGGGAAATACTCGAGAATGAAAGATGATAGCTTGAAATCCTGACAGAATTTAGGGAAAAGAAAACCGAGGAAAATCCAAGTTCAAATAATCCCAGTAGTTTGAAAATCATTAAAAAAAAGCTGCTCAAGCAAACAATAAATCATGAAAAAAAAAACGTACATAAAATGATTTGCTATAATAAACACGTTTCGAAATTGTACAGACGTACATGAAAGTATATAGTATGCTAAATAATAGCCATTCTCATGTGTTCGTTTTTTCCCTTTTTTTCCCTTCCTTTCTCTCTCTTTCTTCTCCCTTTCTTTTTAGAGTATTGAATCTGAAAAAATTTAACAGCGGAAGTTGATGGCGTTTAGTATTTATAAATATTTTTGCTTTCAAAATAAGAAAGAAAAATGTGCTGCTAAGTTCATCCTCGCTAACGTCCCTGTATAGAAACTATGAGCAGTTTCTATATAGGGACTCCAATCCTAGCAACCTTTATGAAGCAGACTATTTTATCTTGGCAAAAAGTCCTCTTGTAGCTGGAAAAGGTGCAGCATAGTGTATTTGTGAGAGCAAAGAGAGTTGGAGAAACAGTTCAACTGAGTCAATATAACGATCTGAAAAATACAGTGACCTCTCACTTATACACCGTCTCATTTATGCGACTTTTTCACTTATACGACGATTTTCAGTGGTCTCAGCACATTCCATAGCATAATAATGGTAATATCATTCGTTTATGCGTCGCTCTAAAGATTAACATTTCACTTATGCGCCGAATTTTTCGTAAAATGTAAAGAATTTAGTAAATTTTCTCTAAAAAATAAGAATGTTTCTTCACTTTCCTCTTTAATCTTTCGCCATTATTGCTCACGGATTGCCTTTTTTCCGTATGAACTAGAGTTCGGAGAGGGACAGTTACCTATTATGAATTGCTTTAAAGGGAACAATGTGATTAGGTATGCTACAGTTTTTGTTTTCTCTTTATCATTGCAGTTACTTTACAGTAATTGCCAAATCGTAGCAATATGTCATTTTTCTAAAGAAACATTCTTATTCACACTCTCATTACAACCTATGCTGCGTTTTAGACCTTTAAATAGGCTTGTTCCCTTATGCGTCTCTTTCAGTTATGCGCCTTTTTCTGTTGGTCCCTTGGGCCGGCGCATAAGTGAGAGTTCACTGTATATAACGTTAGAAAATTATTATGAGATCTTTTTATGTTTCTTAATTTTTTTTTTTTTTCACATCTAAGAGAAAAGCTGTGTACACGAAATGTGTGTTTAAAATGATGATTTCAGAAATTTATAAATAACAATGTATGGCTGCAGATTTTAGAGCATAAATCCCACAACAGCAATTCCGCCCTAAGTTTTTTAAAAAATATATTTAATTTGAAATAATCTTTCTTGCTTTTCGAGAAAAAACTTTAAATCTCTTAAACATGGTACAAAATAAGAATAAACTTTCAAACTGACATTACCGTAAAGTTTGCACCAGAAAATTCTATTCAGGAAACTTTCTGCGAAAGTTTGCGATGAATTAAAACGAAACTTCCCAAGTTTGAGAGGTTAATCTCCTAAAATCTAACTTTGATCCGCTTGTTTCACGCTTAAAGATTCTTGCCGCAAATTTTTCACTAAAAATTCACCATGAAGTACTACCTTAAATTACCATATACTCATATTTTTTCACTGCCTACATTTTAGGGCTTAGCTATTTTTCTATTTTTTTTTCGGTCTTTCTTTAAATAATTTTTTTCTCAATATTTGACAGGGATTCAAAGGTATCCGGGTTTTCAGGTAAATATTTTCTTTGTAGCAAATTTTCAGAATTTTTATAACTTAAATTTATTATTGACTTAACAAATTATTTCGTTATAGAAGTAGTTACTGAAATATAAGGTACGCTGACCAGTGAATGAACACTTCCAGTGAATGAACACCTGGATAAATTTTGAGCAGTTTTGTCTGGCATAGGCTTTGTGCAGTTTAGTTTACTTTAAAAATTATTTGTAAATGGACATTTTCTTTTGAAGTTTCAATTTTAATAGGATTTTTATTCGTGAAATTTTACTTACATTTCAATTCAGAAGTGTTTTCAATACTATAATAATTCCATTTTTTTGCACAGTTAGTTATCAATTTCCACGTTCCAGAACCTACAAACTATGCATAGAAGTTCACAGGAGCTGAGCACTTGCACCTATTTTCAATTTGAAGCAAATTTTAATCTTTTGGTTGGAATTCAGTCTATTTACTCCTGAAAATAGGTTGCGATGATTAAAGAGTTTTTACACTATTTTTTTGGGTAGAAATTTAGCTTTAAATACAATTAAGAAAAACAATTTAGAGCTATGGCGGAAGTCAAGCTTAATGAAACTCGCAGATTAATTGCAGCTGGTTGTTCGTTTCGTATGGCAGAAAAGTTGAAGTATTAAAGTTAGATTCAAAAAGATCAATAGAAGAAATCTCTAAAAATTGGAAAAAAAAAGCCGTTTACTACAAGGAAAAGGATTTCTCTATTATTTTGAGTAAACTGCAAAGAAAAATCCAAAGCTTATCCCTACTCAATGTGACCAAGATAACTTCAATACGCAAAGAAAGAGAAAACTATGTGAAGGGATTTTTTGGGCCTCGGTAGAGCCTAAAAAAATGAAAATTGTTTATTTTAGGAAAAACTTCCAAAAGCCTGCAAATTAACAGAGATTCATGAAAAGTCATTCATTGCAGGTGAAGATGTGATAAAGAAATTTTGGTAACGTCAAGGGACATCACGGTTCCATACAGCAACAACTTTTTTTGAAGTCTGAACCGAGTGCACTATTTATTAATTCGTTTCGTTTCGTTTGGGGCTACATGCCCAGGTTTCTTGATGAGGACTACAATCTAGTGTCTTGCCTCCATTACACATGATTTTTTTTTATTACATACATCTTGTACAGATAATGTATGAAAGAGTTACACCACACTAAGGAAGGAAAGTACATCCGGAGCGAGGGTGGGAGTCGAACCCACCGTCTCAGAGTTATCGGCTACACGCCTTAGACCGCTCGGCCACTGAGAGCCCTATTTATTAATTAGATACCTAGATAGCTCAGTTTTGATCAATTAACTTCTTTTTCATAATGCTGCTATCCTTTTTTCCACATAACTAATTTCTCTTTTTGTGGAGAAAAAACTATTATTTTGAAGCAGTTTCTAAAAATTTATGTTTAAATTTATGAGATATTTAAGTTTATTACTGTTGAATAACAGCAAGTCAATGATGTTAAAGGGTTTGCCGGCAGAGTGTTTTTATCAAACAGTTACTCTATTCATTCGCATTCATCTTAAATGGGATAAAGACCCGCACTGAGGGGCTTCTCCCTATTGTATAAGTTAAAAGAAAGCAATTTTCTTTTTCTACGATAATGCAAATTCCTCGGTAATTATTTTTCATACACAATTAGTTTTTAGAAGAGTTATAGGTAACAACTTGTTCTTTTACTCTAATTTGAAAAAACGGGAAAATCTAACCTTAAGTGACCAAGATGTTGTAGCAACTGCAAATCGCGGCTCTTTACCCTCACCTATACCCTAAACTAAAATAAATGAATAATATAATATAGCATTGTATTTTTAATGTGTTTTAGCTCCGTTCACGTTTTTGAAAACACTCTGCAAGAGTTTTCCTTCTAAACTTTGTCTTACTATAAAAAAAAGGCAACTTAACTTGACAATGAACGTCACTATGGGCGAGCCAATAAGAGCTCACAAGCAGTCAGCGATCTTCTCTCCAGCGATCTCTCTTCAGTCAGCGATCTCTAACTCCGCAGCGATCTTCTCGCGCGGCTCTTTATCCTCACCTATACCCTAAACTAAAATAAATGAATAATATAATATAGCATTGTATTTTTAATGTGTTTTAGCTCCGTTCACGTTTTTGAAAACACTCTGCAAGAGTTTTCCTTCTAGACTTTGTCTTACTATAAAAAAAGGCAACTTAACTTGACAATAAACGTCACTATGGGCGAGCCAATAAGAGCTCACAAGCAGTCAGCGATCTTCTCTAATTCACCAAGTAGGCTGTGACGTTTTTTCTAGCTCGTTTTCATAGGCTAACGTCACGATGTTTTTGTCAAGAAACGTTGCATTTTGTTATAGCTGAAATATTGCTTTCCTTTTTTCCTGTTTATTTTCATGATGTTTTCTTTCTTTCTTTTTATAGTACTTTATAAATATACAAGATCTTAGTTACTTATAGATTGTGTATTTTTTCTAAAAATCCCTTAAATGAACGTCACTAAACTTTTACCATTGAAACCAAAAGTAGTTCGTCGGGGAAAAAAATTCTTTTCAAAACTATTTGCAGTCAGGTGTAATTCCAACTGTTTTTCCTATTTTACAATGTATGAAAACTTCTATGAAAAAATAACTTTAAAAAGAAGTTTTTTTATTATTTTAACCATACATAATAAGAAATATTCATTCAATCGCAATGCTTGGGATTTCATTTTTTCCCCTCTTGCACGAACGAATCTCTTACAAATCATTTACTTTGTCACTGTAACAAATGGAAAGGTTGTGATGGATTTTTTTTAGGAAACTTACATCACATGTCATTGGGACAACCTCAGAAAGTCAAAAAGTTTAGTAAACGAAAGAAAGAAAAAAACTCAGAGAAAGGACAAAAAAGGTAAATTTCTAGTAGAATAAAAACTCTAGTTAGAGCCGAAATAGTTTAACGGAACTTCCACGGATGAACTTATTTGAAATGGTGAACTAAATTGCTTCTCTATCTTCAGGTGATAGGGATTCAATTTAGTGTTTGCCTGGTTGTCTTTGTTTTTGTTTTGTGTTTGTGTCCGTTTTATAATTAAATCAATCTGCTTTTATTATTATTATTATTATTATAAATTTGAGCTTACGTTTATATGTTTTTTTCGGCAACTTGTTTCGGAATTCTTGTAATTTTATGCAGTGGCGTAACCAGGACTTCCTTTCGGAGAGAATCCAACTGCAATAAAGTTTTGAGAAACGCTAAAAACCTAGCTCAATTATAAAATCATATCCAATTTTTTACTTAAAATCTTCGTTCAATCAATAGTTCTTGCTTTTAAACGTTTATACCTCAACCCACTTTTAAGAAAGGGACTCGGATCATCCTTGTGCTTTGTCACTACTTCTTACCAGGAGCTACATTTTAAATGTATTATTTTGTCGCAACACTAGTTGTTCTGTGAAGGTATTTTTTACGAAAAAAGGGAAATAAATTGCATATTTTCAAGTTTGATTTTCCTTTATAGAGTAAACTGGAATTAGGACATTCAATTTTAAGCATTCTAATGCCATACGAGCAGGAATATTATGTGCAAAATACGGACATTTTTATTTTTGAACTTTCCTACACATTTCGGGTAGAGTCCAGACTTCCTAAACCTCCGCCTAGGCCACTGGTTTTAATGTCCTCCGTCCTACGGTATACTTTTGGTGCCAATTTTTTTTATCATTCAAAACAACCGTTTGGAAGAAAATATCCTATAAAGTCTCCTATATAACTAAATAGCAAAGCCGGAGAAAAATAGTAATTGAAACACAGTGTTGGATGTTGCATCGTATTAAAACAAATAGGAGAATATTAATATCAATTCATACCCTCATTTCTCTTTTATTCTGATTTCAATTTCAGCAAAAGTAATCACACGCTAGTTTACTTCGCATTATATTATAACTCTCTCAAAATGATCTAATTATTCAAACATATTTCAAAGAACAAGTTCATTGAAATGGTTCTGTATTTCAATCTACAAATATATTTCGATCTTTATTGCAAGTAAATAACACAGAACATGCTACATAAGTATAGTTATGAGCAATAATCCATTTACTTGCATTTTAGATAATTACCAAAGAACCTGTAAATATATATTTGTCTGTCTGGTCTCTGGCAGTGCCCTCTTTACAGAACAGACCGTTGAACCTGGCGCTAAAAAATTTGCCTCAGATAAACCAGTTTATGAGGGCTTGCACCTTTGCGCCATTCTTAAGATTTTCGATTTTGCTCTTTTTTACTTCAGTTTCTAGAGAAAGTTTCACACAAATTTGCAAATAATGGTGCAAAATCCTCGCATATCTTACTACTATATATTAATCGGAAGTCCTGATTTTTTTTTTTCATGAGATGAAATTGCTTAAAATTTCTTAAACCAATTAGAACAGAAGTCAATTGCTTTCTCATTATATTTTCTTTTTTTTTTTTTTGGCTTTCTTCCACCAAAATTAAAAACTAACCTTTTGCTTTTTTTTTTTCAAACGTTACGCGTCACAAGGTTTCACATTGTCTCTATCATTTCATCAGCAGCTTTTTTCTGCAAAATATTAATCTTTTCGCATTTTAATGACTATATTATTGTTTTCTTTCTCTAAATTTTGCAAACGTTATCTACGCGTAGTTTCCAGGAATTTATATAAAATCATTTGCTTTTTAAATGGGAATTTTAGGAACATTTATCCTCATTACAGATCATGATTTTTTTGGGAGAATCAACTTCATGAAGTTATATGCAAAAGAGTTGTCTGTGATAATAATTTTAATCATCAATGAACTTTCTCGTTAAAAATGTCAATTCCCGCATCGATCTTTCCTACAAATCAAACAGAGCACCCCGCACTCTTCACTTAAAAGTTCAAGGACATAGATGTATCGTAGCAGATCGAATTGGTGAGAAGACATAAACTACGTCTTAGTTGTTTACGTTCGGCTAATAGTATTTCAGCGCAAGTCAAACAAATCGTGTAACAATCATGTGTCGTCGCGTTAATAAACTGCCGCGAGTGAGGTTCAGATTTGTGACACAAAAGGAGCCCCAATTCATTAATTTCAGTGGCTCATATCAGAAGTGTCAGCTTAAAATCGAAGCTGAGGAAGAATTTTGAGTATTACAGGCTTCAAACAATTTTCGCAGGAACTAGTTTTTTTTTTTTTTCAAAACTCTCTGCGCACTAAAGCGCAGCCAGAATTTTCTCCTGGAGAGGTGGGTTTTAATCGCAGCTGACTTTACATATTTCTATTGCTATGCAATGATTTGCACCAAGCCTTCGATGCGTAGGTCTCAAAAAAACTTGGTCAAACCTCTTCATTGCTTCCCTGTATGCTACGAATAAATAGCGAAAGTTTGTAGGATTAATTCTGTAAGGCTGTTTCTACTTATACAGAGACAGATTCTGGAAGTTTAGGAGCTGTCTTACAAGGTACACACACATTCCAGCGTTCCCCGTACATACCACTATACACGGTTTAGCCGGTTGAATGGAGCCTTTAAGACAGCACAATTTTTTGATCTAGACCAGGAGCCAAGCACCCGGTTGTCCAGCACCGCCAGAGGCACTGATTTGGAATTTAAACTTGGATGACTTTTTGACCACGTGTATATTTAACGTGCCCCTGCCACCATTAGTGAAAACAGTGTATTTTTGATCAGCTACGGTTACGAATCAATGATCGGGACACCACGGCCCTCACTTACGAGGCAGCAGCTGCTTTGAGATTGGTAGGGGTTCCCAAACTATTTCGATTCTATACACTCTTTGAAGAACCAGAATTTTCTCGTGTCTCTTCAGTCCATCTTTTTTATACACTTACGTATATACGAATACCGATACCGTAAACGTTCCTCTCATTTCAAAAATATAGGTACACTTTTATTTTTCAAAGTGAAAGTATCTTCTTACCTTTTTGAAAACAATATTTAACTACAGCATTGAAAGACAATTTCTTAAAAGCATGTTTTTATTTTCTTTTCCTTCTGGCAAATTTTGAAATTTAATTTTTGTAAAAAATTCTTTGGTAATGGAATTTTCAAAACATGCGATAAAATCCTTTCTCTGTTGAAAAAAGGTCCTCTAAATCCTAAAAAGAGATATCCCTACAATACTTGTACGCAATAGTTTGCAGTTTTTGTGGTTTATTAACATGTATGATTCATTTATGTTTTAATCTTTTCTCTACTAATAATAAAGCTGAAGGTGGTTCTGTCTGTCCTTCTTTCTTTCTTTCTTTCTTTCTGTCTGTCTGTCTGTTACGCGCGTAGCGCCAAAACCGTTCGGTCGATTTTCACGCCACTTGGCACAAAATTAGTTTGTAGCATGTAGTTTTGCACCTCGAAGCGATTTTTCGAACATTCCATTTCGTTCTTTTTCTATTCGAATTCTTAGCGGAAATTCGATAAAATAGGGAAGAAATATTTCATACACATTTTCAAGTCTTATGTCAATCGAAAGCTTGAAATTTTCTGCACAAAATGAAGTTTTTTCGAAGTTTCTACGATCATCAGGAGAGCTGTAATAATTGTTTTTAGAATCCCGAAATTCAAGGCTTACCTTCAGTAAAGCAAGCCAAACGATTCTAAAATGGTTCAGCTCGATAATAAAATTTGTTTGAAAAGAAAGATGAAAAGAATTATTTTATCAACGGAAATCAACTTTTCATGTTGTTACCATGGTTACGTGTTCATACCTATTTTTGTTTCGTTCTTCTTCCAGCGTCGCCAGACGTAGTATTTTTGATACTACGGTAATATTTTTTCGGCCCAAATAAGGAGCGTAGTATTTTTCCGGCAACCCTGTTTCCAATATACTAATGACTTAATTAAAAGATTTGGCGGATTTTTTTTTTTTTCATTTTCATAGATTTCGCATTTTGGCAACATTGATTTTGGCGACGTTTGGAAACAGTATTACTTTGTAATATTTTTTTTAGAGGAGGCGTAGTATTTATTTGTTTCAATTCTCTGGCAACCCTGTCTTTTCCGGGTGAAAATGCTTTGGGACATTACTTGGCGCGTTTTTGCGTGTCTCGCGGAAGTGAAAGCTTCGAGAGAAACTACGCAAAATAGCCAGGGTTACCACGCTTGGCGCGCCTATCGCCCATTTAGCGAGAAAAGGGTACCTAAAGCACAGATTAACCAAATATCGTATGAATTGCGTTATTGCATCGTTCGTTTTGTTTTTAAAGTTAGGAAATAAAACTTTCTTCTTCTTTTAAACTTTGGTAAGATTTCTGTTGGTTTCTGTGAGCAACAAAATTGTTCTTATTTTCTCTTTTGGCTTATTTTTGTACATCTTCCCTTGGGGTTGCATTCGAATGTTCCAAGGGGGTGTTTTACCCCTTTTATGGAGTAAATCAGTGTTCATTTCAATGCAGACAAAAGTGATATGAATTGGCCCGACCACTTGGCAATATATCGCCAAGCTTTTGGTCGTCAAGCATTTGCCGCCAATTTGGCGACATATCACTAAGTTGGCGAAAAAATTGCTTTCTTTTTATATTTGGACTCAATTTTTCGCTATTGGCGGTATTTTGCGAAAAATCCACTGAATGATGTTAAAATCGGCGATATTTAGGAGATTAATCATTGTGAAACTTTTTTTTTTTGCATTGTTTCGCGGCAAACTAGAGATATAAATGTTTGAACTGTTATCTTGCTCACTCCAAGCACTATTTTAGCACTTAAGGCATCTACTAAGAAATTTACACATAAAAATTAAGTAGCGTGGGGTCCATACCAGATTTTTATATCATACTTTGAAGGAATTATAGTTGAATTACAACTAAAATAGAGCATTTCTTCTGCTATATCAATTATTTTACAAATGAAATTTTTATTTTATACCACGGGCAAAGCCGTGCGGGTACCGCTAGTTGGACAATAAAACAGTGGAGTTGCTGAGAAGCTTTGAAAGACCTTTTTATATTCAGTGTCAATTTCATTTTTGTGGTAATTAAAATAGTACTCAATACAATACGATATGATAGCAATTTCATAATGACAAATACTTAAGCTGATGTAGCACGTGAGCCCTAATTCCCAGCAGCTGCTTAAAGCTTTCAATCTTGAAGGTTTCTTAGTAAAACACATCTATTCGAAATTTTCTCCAGGCAATTATTACAATAATAGTAATAATAAAGTATCTTGCATAAACTATAATTTTAATCTCAATCAAAATTAATAGCTCTACGTTCTAAGAGAAATAATGATATCATAATCAGAGCAGTGTGACATAATTGCTGTTACTGCGCGACATACCTTGAAATATTACATTTGAAGCAATCCTCATTCATTTGTAATTTCCCGCATTTCTCTCATTATTTTGGCAAATGTATTCCTGGGAGAAGTTTTATTTACATCGCAGCAACTCAAAAGTGATAGTGTTCCGTCAGAGAATCGTAAAGATAATGATTATCATGATTAAGAAGTTGTAATTATACAAATGAAATTTCCGTGAAATATTATGAGATAATAAATCCACTATTCCGCATGCTTGGCGTACATTGATTAAGGAAATTTCATTATTTTAATAAACGCTTATGCGTAGGGGAAGGTTACGCATATGATATGTTCTTTTTAACTTAGAATAGAACATACTAATAATCTCTATTATGATCAAACCCATCATTGCAAAGTTTTGCAAGTGGCGAATGGTGTACACTCAGGGCCTCGCCAAGGGGAGAGGAGGGGGAGCTCTGAATTTTTCAGAAATGTTGCATCTAATTTCGTTTTGGTGAATAAAAACAGGATTGAAAAAGATTCCGCATTCATAAAAAATCTAAGCATCAATATATATAAAAATGGATGTATGTATATTTGAATGTATGTTTGCTCCTTATATAAATCCAAAATTCGTCGCATTTTCATCAAACTTGGCACAGAGGTTCCTTGATGCACTAGAATTCACATAGGCAAGGTTTTAAATTTTAAAAAAATCCAAAAAGCTCAAAATTTAAATTTTTTGTCTCAAAGTGGCCATTTTCTTACAGTTTTGAATATGTAGAGTAATAAAGATAGGCCTTTAAGCATAAAAATTGATAACCTTTAACACATTTAAGTATGAGTATTTTCCAACAAAGATGGGTGGTTGGTTGGTTGGTTGGTTGGTTGGTTGGTTGGTTGGTTGGTTGGTTGGTTGGTTGGTTGGTTGGTTGGTTGATTTCGTATCACAGATAGAAAATTAAATAGGATCGAAGGTCCTTATGTACAGCATCAGCGATACGAAGACAATTTTCTAAAATTGTCTGCGAATAAATCTAACAAAGATTACGATTAACAATTGAATTATCAATTTAAGACTCACCTATTTAATTTTAGCATGAAATAAGTTAAAAACAATTATAATTCATGTTTTAATTACCATGTATCTAATAAGCACCCTGGCAAAGCCGGGTAATGAGCTAGTACATAATAAACACATAAAACCAAAGTAATGAAAGTATTTTTTCTGCAAAAATTTAAAAGGAAAATCCAATCCTTGATTATTATTTTGGAACTTATATATTTTGGAAGCGTATCACGTCAACGTATTTTTGCACCTTTCAAATATTTTATTAGCGAAAGAAAGTTATTCAGTGCATAATATAAACCCATAGCCAGATTCAGTTCAGTAGAAAATGAATAGATGAATAAACAAAATAGATTCCCATGGATCATCGACACATTTACATTTCTTTCTTTCTCTCTCTGTGTGTGTGGGGGGGGGGGGTGTGTGGTTGTGTGTGTGTGTGTGTGTGTGTGTGTGTGTGTGTGTGTGTGTGTGTGTGTGTGTGCGTGCGTGCGTGCGTGTGTGTGTGTGTGTATGTGTGTGTGTGTGTTTTTCCCAGTAGAAATATCGTCCTACAAATCACAGTTAAATGGAGAAAAATACATGCGCCGTCAAAATATATTTTGTATTGAAAAAAAAGTTAAAATACAGTGAGTAAAGTTCAAAATGCTGTAATGGATACTCACACAAGTAGTTCTAACTGTTTCGATCTATAAAACGCGAATGTGAAACAAAACTTTATCAAGAGATTCAGAATCCACAATACAACAGCAACACGAAAAAGTCTTCCCTAAAAAGTACCAATGAAACCAAAACGTAAAACATTTTGATTTTACTATTATTTTACTGGGAACTGAAAATTTCATAAAAAATAAACTAAAAGCACTCTCTTGTTAGAAATTCACTATTGGTCTCTACCCAGAACTGCAAAGACATTTGCGTGCTGAGCCGAGACTTAAACCTCAGATTTAATAAGAAGTCAATGACTCTATTTTGACTTTGTGAACAGAAAAATATGCAGAGAAAAGAACTCGTGCCGTAAATACACGCTTATTAGAAATCATTTTAAAAATAAGTCTGCGCTGCACTGCTTTTAATTCCTATTTAAAATAAACCACCGAATATTTTCTATATTTATCGTAAAAATGTGCTTCTCTCTTCAAAAGCTAAGGAATATATAAACCGTTAGTGCTGCATTTGCTCTGTGGCTTATTTAAGGCATGAATTATTCAGGCAACTGTTCCATGAATTTCAAAACCTTAAGTAATAGGAACTAATGTTAATGAAGCATAATTATTAATTTATTCAGTATGAAGTTCAAAGATAAAAGAGTTTCATTGCAAGAAATGAATTTAAAACTATAAATAAGAATATAGAAATTGGTCATCCGAAAATTTGAAGCTCGAGTGTAGTCTGGCATTTGAATGTGACGGCCATAATGAAAATTTTTAATAAATCTTTTAACATTTTTATTTTGCATGATTAGATTTCTGCAGATTCACTAAAAAATGTTTTTATCCATTTAGAATTCTATAAATTGCCTCCTTTCTGATTCTCTCCTTTATTGAATCAAATAGCACACAATCAAAAACTTGATTAGCTTTTCGTTAAGCGGAAAATTGGATTTAAACTG
Organism: Uloborus plumipes; assembly: GCA_038373865.1. Taxonomy (NCBI): domain Eukaryota; kingdom Metazoa; phylum Arthropoda; class Arachnida; order Araneae; family Uloboridae; genus Uloborus; species Uloborus plumipes. The sequence goes on from JAXGGA010001827.1 coordinate 93,796, forward strand.
AAATTCAATCGGAGTTGACTTTAATAACATTTTTATATGAAAATTTATAGACAGTAAAAGTTTAATTCTGTGCGACTGAACTTACAAACTCGGTAAACGTTGATATATTTTAATGTGTGTTCTACTTTTATTTCAATTTATTTACTTGAGAATTGCTGAAGTAAGATTTGCAAGTTGTTTTCATACAATCTAAAATAAATATTTGCCAGTTGAGAAAGTAACTTGAAATGTGTGAGGAGAATTTCCTTGCTAAATTTCATAGGAAAAAACCGGATTGATATCGTAAAAGTATTTGTTCATTCAGTGAAAAAAAACCATTAAAAAGGAAGATGTATTTTCAATTTAACTTGAGAAACTGTTATGGAAAAGAGTTTTTATTTATTTGCGACTAAAAGTCGCCGGTAGTATTATTGACAAAACCTATTACAGTTAATGTAATTAAGTTCCTAAAACTTGATTTTTAAAGCTGTATTCTGAACGTCTGTTCTTTTTTTTTTTTTTTTGCAAATGACACTGCTTTTATAGCAAATCTTTAACATAGTATCAAGCAATCAACGAGTGAACATCAGTTAGCTTTTCTCTTTTAATTACTGGCTGAAAAACTTTTATACTGAAGTACTGAGAATAAAGATAATAGTGGATTTTCGGAATAAATATGGAATTATTATAAACTCATAAGGAAAGAACGCTAATAGTTAAAAAAGAAAAAGAAAAAAAAAGGAAAAAAAGGAAACTGGATCAACTAGAGACTGTAATAGACAGATTTCCTCTCTTTAACTTTACAGCTCTGCACTGTAAGAAATAGATGTTGTTTTTGCATTATAATACAGCTAATTTTACACTAATAAACTGTAAAATAGGTAATTTTACAGTAGTAGACTAAAATTGCTAGTTTTACAGTAATAAACTGTAAAATAGCTAGTTTTACAGTGTACAACAGTGGCGTAGCAAGGGGTGGGCGAATTGGGCGACTGCCCAGGGCCTCGCACCTTCAGGGGCCTCGCAACTTTTCTCCAATCGAAGTTTGTTCCAAAGGGAAAAAAATTAGTTTTCCAAATTATAAATTAAAAAAAAAAAGATGCAAACAAATTGCTCAAGTCAAAACAAGAAACAAAGGGCCTCACATAGAACTTTATTTTGGCCGAAATTTTACTGCGTTAGCTTCATCAGTGACCGATCTTTATCCCTGATAGTGCACACGCGGGGGAGATCTAACACTTTCCTGAAGACCACGAGTGGTCTATAAGGGGCCCTTCAGTCACTTAACCCATTAATGCCTGACATTTTTTTTTTTTTTTTTTTGCTAATATATTTTGTATACTGGTTAAAAACAGTGTTTAATAGACAGGAAAAATAATTAAAAAAATATTATGTAAAAAATATTTTTTTTATTAAGGAAAGAAAAATCGTCCCTTAAAAGTTACGATAGACCCCAAAGGGTATATACATTTATTACTAAAATTTTTTTCTGCCTATGATATAATATTTAAATGGACATTTTATAAGAAGAAATAAAATCAGCAATTAACATAAATTGGGAAGCTGGGAATCACTTTGAAAACTTTGCTTTTTTTCTTGAGATTGTGAACGATGTCATTTTTGATAAAGATCCTATTGAAACTGCTACAGAACACACTTTACAATGGTTATGTGTTGCAATCTGTTGATAACGAATTGAAACAATACCAAGGTACTAATTAAACACGATTATTTGGTTGAAATGTTCATTTTGGGGAAATTCAGACCCTTTTTTGGACCGTCCCTAAAAAGGGACGCTAGGTACTAATGGGTTAAATTTCCGTTTTTCCATTCTTGATTATACAGCATCATTGGCTGTAAATAAATAAAAACATCAACATTTTAAAATAGGGTATGGTCCGCACTTCGACGTTTTCAAGACTGGCTTATGTCTAAGCTATTTATTTTATTATTTTTTGGGGGTGGGGACACTGATATGAGACTTTTCTTTTGAGAAAATTACAAATTCACGATTGTTTTCTCTCCTCATTTTTTGAACTCTCGCCAAATCGGTAACCGTTTCTAATTGGGAGAAGAGTTTGCTTGTGATTACACACGATGGAACTAGTTATAGTACACGAAGCACGTGCCTAAATCCCCCAGATTTTAGTGACCCAAAACCAAAGAAAATTCTGTATTTCTGAACCCATCTCACTTTAATTGACAATTGTTCAAAATTTTGTTTCCAGGACTTCAACTTGTAAAAATTTCTAGTGTAGGGAATCCGACCTCATTTCTTTCTAAAATTATTGAAGATCGTCAAAAATTGAGTTTTTGGAGCTTCAATTTTGAAAAATTTTCTGGATCTTTTACCTTATTTAAGGTGGCTTTTATCTACATTTTTAGGATTTCAGTTATGAAACTTTTCCATGGAAGTGTTTCCGGACCCCTTTAGCAGCATTTAAGATGTTCTAAGCTTTTCTTCAATGACTTTAGTTAAAAAAATGGACTTAATGGGATTTGATTTCAAACGTCTCAATTAACAAAAATTTGTCTCTCTCTATTCAAAGTATTTTTTTCCTCTATGGAGCCTGACCCTTATTTTAACGCTATTACTATTAAACGGGTTGTTTTACTTGGCATTTTTGTGAAACGTAACTCCCGTGTAAAACGATATTCTGCTGTATTCGAATGGTTTTGGAAAAGAAAAACTGTGGGAGGATTTTCCACACCATTTTTATCATAATTTAATGAAACAAAAGGAGATAGCGAAACAGTTAAGAAAAGGGAAGAGAGGGATATTCCCGAACCTTAACCTTTTATTTTAAGCCACCAAATTCAGCTTAAAAGCTTGATTTTGTAACTTTGATTTTGGGAGAGTTTCCAAGCTCTATCTTTTCCAATATTGCTTAACGTCATCAAATATGGCCTTAAGTTACGTATTTAAACTTTTAATTTCGAAAAGAATCCAAGAGAGCGCTTTCAACTATAAAAACTGAAAAACGACACTATACTCCATCATTAAAGACACCTAAGACAAGCTTCAGTTTAATAAAAAATGAGATCCTTGGAGGTCTCGAACTTTCCTTTTTTTAAGCATTATCAAAGATTATTTAAAACTGTTTTTACAGCTCCAATGTTAAAACAATTTGGGGAAAGCCCCTCAACTCACCTTTACTTGACGCAATTGGAAACGTAAAATTACGTTTTTAAAGCTTCAATCTGTAGTATGGTCGGGGAGTGCCCCTCTACCATTTCTCCCCTTACATTTCCAAAAATTGTCCAGAACTCGGTTCAGAGTACGAATTAGTAAACTCTCCGGGGACGGGTGCCCAAATCTCGCCTTTCTTTAACAACACCAGAGATCATTTAAAACTGATTTTAGGACTACAATTTCGAAAATTTTTCGGACGGAACTCCCCGAAACCCTCCTCTGCTTAACATAACTAGACAAATTAGAATTGTGTCTTTAAAGTTTCAATTTCGAAAAATAGACGGGGGAGCACTCTTGAACCTCTTCTCCGCCTAGCATTGCAAAGACCGTCCAGAATGACATTTTGAGACTTTAAAAATGAAATACACTGAAGTGACAAAAGTCATGGGATACCTCTTAATATCGTGTCGGCCCTCCTTTTGCCCGGCGAAGTGCAACAACTCGACGTGGCATGGACTCAACAAGTCGTTGGAAGTCTTCTGCAGGAATATTGAGCCATGCTGTCTCGATAGACGTCCATAATTGTGAAAGCGTTGATGGGGCAGGATTTTGGGCACGAACAGACCTCTCGATGGTGTCCCATAAATGCTCAATGGGATTCATGTCGGGCGATCTAGGTGGCCAAATCATTCGTTGGAATTGTCCAGAATTTTCTTCAAACCAATTGCGAACAGTTGTGGCCCGGTGACATGGCGCATTGTCATCCATAAAAATCCCATCGTTGTTTGGGTACATGAAGTCCATGAATGGCTGCAAGTGATCTCCAAGTAACTGCACATAAGCATTTCCAGTCAATGTTCGGTCCAGTCGCACTAGAGGACCAAGTCCATGCCATGAAAAAACAGCCCACACCATTACGGAGCCACCACCAGCTTGAACAGTGCCTTACTGACAGTTTGGGTCCATGGCTTCGTGGGGTCTGCGCCACACTCGAACCCTACCATCGGCTCTTACCAGCTGAAATCGTGACTCATCGGACCAGGCCACGGTTTTCCATTCATCTAGGGACCAACCGATATGCTCACGTGCCCACGAGAGTCGCTGCAAGCGATGTCGTTCTGTCAGTAAAGGCACTCGAGTCGGTCTTCTGCTGGAATAGCCCAAGAAATCCAAATTTCTCCGCACAGTTCTAGCAGACACGTCCATTGTACGTCCCACATTGATTTCTACGGTGATTTGACGCAGTGTTGCTTGTCTATTAGAATTTACGACTCTTTGCAGACGTCGCCGGTCTCGATCTTTAAGTGCAGGCGGTCGACCACTGCGCTGTCCATGGTGGGATGTTATGCCTGAAATTTCATACTCTCGGCACACTCTTGACACAGTGGATCTGGGAATGTTGAATTCTCTAACGATTTCCGAAATGGCATGACCCATGCGTCTAGCTCCAACTAACATTCCGCGTTCAAAGTCTGTTAATTCACGTCGTGCGGTCATCATCACGTTAAAACCTCTTCACATGAATAACTTGAACAGAAATGAAAGCTCTGTAAAAGCACTGCGCATTTATACCTGTTCTATGCGATGCTACTGCCATCTGAAAATTTGCATATTGCTATCCCATGACTTTTGTCACTTCAGTGTATAAAATCGGTGATTGGCTTCTGAATCTCTCCTCATTATCATAAAAATATTACGAAACTGCGTTTTTAGAGCTACAATAGGAACAGATTTCCGGGTGAGAGTCCCCGAACATTCCTTTCTTCATTAAAATCAAAGATTATCATTGCGTTCTTAAGTTAGAATTTTTTAAATGGACGGAGGAGTTCTTTTATACATAAATTTAAAAAAAAATCTAGTACAGGAACCCCTAGAATTATTGAAAAACTTCATCTAAAATTTACCCTAAAATCAAACTGAGAGAAGGGAGAGGGGGCCTCGCAAATTCATTCGCCCACTATCAATTTTGATGTTGCTACGCCACTGGTTTACAATTCTGATTTTACAATTCTAAACTGGAACCTCTACTGCCAGTATTATACTGTAAAAACAGCAATTTGTTTTTTGCAGTGTATTTCTTAGAGCGAAGACGATTTAGTTTTGAAAATATGTGATTAAAACTAAAAAATGCAACATTTAGTCACACTTTAAAGTATACACTACTCACTGTATTGGCAACCACATCGCCTCTTTTGATAACAGTTTCTTTTTGACAAATATAAATAGAATATTACCACTTTTTTTTTACCAAATTGAGATTATTTTGCTTTCTAGTTTAACTGATATGAGCACACATTTTGTCCTGAAAATAAATCATCTCTTCCCACTAGTTACAGAAAATATTAAGCTTTAAAATTTCTATTTAGCTCAAAAACATTCCAAATCCAGGAGATGATTTGTTCTGTAACAAAACTAGTTCCCATTACGTATATACAGTACTGGCCAGAATGGATGACTAACCACAAAAAACTGCGATGTTTATGAATGTACAAGAAGAATAGCATTTAACCAAGGATTTATTTTGTGGGAATTATTAATTTTACTTATATAAGTACAGTATACATACATCATTGAGAAAGGGTTTAGTATTTGATGTGTAAACCATTTTATTTTTTCAATGTAGCTTGGATATGATCAGGTATGGAAATACATAATTTTCCACAATAACCTGGTGTAATTTCTGCGATCAAAGCTTTTTTTTTTTTTTTTAGTTCCCCGTAAGTCCGAAAGTGAAGTGGGGTTACGCTCTGCAACTTTTAAACTTGAAAGTTAGTTAATAAGTTTGTAAAAAATTAATAATTTCCGCAAAATATATACTTGGTGAAATGCAATTATTCTTGCGCATTTATAAACATCGTAGTTTTTGTTTTGAGTCATCCATTCTGGCCAGTACTGTACAGTACACTCCTCAACAATTAGCCACGTATAAGGAATCATCTATCACATCACAGCTGTTCACAGTAAAAGTGGTGACAAAAAGCATGATTTTTGATTTCAAAAGTTAGTTTCCGGAGTATTAAAGAAAAACTATCGCCTAAGTGTGAAAAAGAAAAAATATGAAAAGAAAAAACACAATTAAAGGTAATCTAATTACTATAGTTTTACTTATAAAATTTTGGCACCTGGCAAATTGAAGTATCATTAGTGGTTTATGCTAATTAATATTAGCTTTGTAGAAAAAAAAGTACCCTATAAGGGACCACATTGCCAGTAAAGAAAGTTATATTCTGGACAAATTTCCAAAGCCACAAGAAAATGACGTTAAGAAAGTGTTAAAATGAACTAAAAGTTATTTTGGGCAATTCCACGATAAGATCAACCGGGTGATCAAATTTTCAAAGTTAATATTTTCAAACAAACAAGGTACCATTTTAAAGGTGAAGCTGAAGAGTTGTATCTTTTGAAATATTTGTCGAAAATTGGGTAACTTCAATTTTAAATAAGTTACAAGTTGTTAAACTAAGGTCAAGTTCTTGAGCAGTTTCAAACCACATTTGGCGACTCTCAAAGAAACTTTGTTTTTCCCCAAAAATGTACACTAATATTAAGAATTAAGATGAATAACAGTTTAAATATATAATGCACAGCAGGTAATTTTGAAAAAAAAAAAAAATGGTAAAATAAAAATCATTTTGATTTGTAAAAGAATTTCCATGGGGCACATTAACTGGAATCTTGAATAAACAGTCATATTCTACGGTAAAAAAAAAAAAAACATTTAATATTAGATGACTGCATGCATTAGTTTTTTTTTTTGTCTCTTCTGTGAAATTATCTTTGTGGAAGAACGGATTTTCGAACCCATCAAATCTATTGCATATAAAGTTTACGAAGCTTGATTTAACTTTGCCAAAAAAAAAAAAAAAAGAAAAACCAATTCCGTCTTAAACAAAATACCGTAACAGTTGTATTTGGCCAAAATCCAAATTGGATTCATTGTAGCTAACGGCTCATCATTAGAAGTCGATATAGCAGCAGAACGTATACCACATTATTCTCGTTCCTCCTAATTGAGAATATTTGTTACAAAAGTCAATTTATGCTAAAAGAAACTCATTTCATATCAGAACAGTTTTCTATTAGAGATTCTTGTTTCTAAATTAGCTCTTTCGAATCTAGTAAAATGTGAATGACATCGCCACACATAATTATTAAATACATCCCAGCAGTTTAAGATTATCGCTTTTTATGCGCTTTACCGATGTTGGAGTACTGTTTAAAAAATCTTACTCTTGATGTAGGATTTCTTTTAAAAACTGCATAAACATACTTATCAAATCATACAACGATTAGCGTGATTAGAAAAAGAATGGGGTAAGTCATTCTAATTTAGATTCGAATAATTAAAAAAAAAAGGAAGAAGGAAGGAAAGAAAGGACAAGAAAATAAAAAGAGTGAAAACCAGAATTGCCTATTTTTACGCTTCCATGACTAAGATTTGCATTTAAATTTTCATTATACTATTTTTATTTTACATTATTGTCTATAACAGCGCAGCGTGTCCTCAGCTCTTTTAGCTCACGTACGACTTGATGGTATATCATGCCAAATTGTGCCACTGGAACATTCTAAGTCAAATCATCCAGCCAAAACGAGATTTTGCACCATGGGTCTTCAGATTTTTATGAAACTTGGTGAGACTGTTCTACCCATGGATATAAGAATATTTGGAGATTTTTAGATTAATATATCAATTACTTTCGGAATGGCAACACCTCAAAGTTTTGTCAAAAATTTGTCGCTTAACAAAATTTGCAGATCCAGCAGACGGACATACATCTACAATTTTTACTATAAAACAGTTATTTTTTATGCTAGAGCGGTAGTTTTTTTTGCATTTTGTTCAGAAATGTACTGTTAACTGGATTATGTAGTTATATTTAAGATTTAAAGTAATTAAATTACCTCTAAAAATCAGTAATCAGCAAAATTGAAGATAATTTTAAGCACTGACATGGGTTCAGAAACCACCCAATAACATTTTTAGCGTTCCAAAACCACCAAAACCCATTATATTACCGAAAACTAGATTAAAAATGAGAGGAAGTGATGCAATAAAATTGGTGGGGTTTTGAGTTTTACTTCGGTTAGAGATGATTAAAATTACGTATTTAAAAAGTAACGAAATCAGTAAGAAGTTGTCTTCCACTGACCCAAAATAATACAATAACACATAGAAGCTGCTTTATAGCACTTTAAGAACATGAATAATGAATATACTGATAAATAAAAATATTAATTTTAACATAAATATTATTCGACTACTATTTACAATGACTTCTGAAAATGGGAACTTACAACTTTGATGGGTGTTTTGTAGCTCCAGTTCAAATCCAAAGGAAAACTTCTGACGTCTAGGTGGAAGTGAATATTAGTATAATTATAGGCAGAAAGCTTCCCCTTAATAAACTATAAATAGTTACATATTTTAAAATTACGTTTGATAGTTTTCACCAATAACTGTTTTTATAAGTAACTAAACGTTCATAAAACAGCTCCACAAACTTCAAAACGATGTTTGATGGCCAATTGCATTAAGAAGAACATCATTTGTCCCTGTTGGAATGATTTATTTGTTTTTGCCTTGACAGTCAGTGCTTTTACCATCTTTGTTACTAATTTGAGAGAAACGGGGTTCCGAGTGGAGACTGAAGAACTATAATTCAAATCGATGATATTAACTAAATGTCCGAATCTCTTATTTGTAGATGAAAATTACGTTGCTTTGCTGACTTCTAGAGTTTTAACAACTCTTTTTAAAAGTATTCCACCTTTCATTAATATTTTCCATTAATTCTGATCCGATTTTATAAAAATTACTCATATGTGATGTTTCTTCTGGAACTTCAATCAGACACAAAATATGCTGAAACGTAACAAGACGTTTATCTTGTCGTTCAGGCCGTTAGAAAGTTTCAGAAGGTCCATGTGGGTGCATACAAATAACTGTGACGTCGTTTTCTCCTTCAATAATTTTGTTCACAAACCCAATCCACCAGTTCTCCTCATAAACGCAATCGACATAATTATTTAGGTCTGGTTTTAAGATCTCCAACATAGATGAACATGCTGCTCCTCTAACGAAATCCCATCTAATGCATGTTTCGGAATCTAGACTTGTTCGTTTTGCAGTGATTTCATTAGTTGATAAGGGACAGAAAAAATGAAAACTTCTCGTTCCCAAAATTGTTTTACCCGTCGAAAAACGTTCTTCTAGTTTATTTTGATGTCTGTGAATTTCCTCTTTTGGCAAAAAAAAAAGAAAGAAATCTTAGAAAAAGACTGCAACAAAACACGTACATTTGGTGGGCATTTGTAATTTGAGTGGATTGATCAAACAATTTGAAGTTGATCTTTATTATATTAGTTATTTTTATGCACCCATAGGACCTTCTGAAACTTTCTATTGGCCTGAAAGACAAGATGAACGTTTAGCTCCCTTCAGCATATTTTGTGTCTGATTGAATCCATTCAAATTACAAATGCCCACCAAATGTACGTGTTTTGTTGCAGTCTTTTTCTAAGATTTCTTTCTTTTTTTTGGCAAAAGAGGAAATTCGCAGACATCAAAATAAACTAGAAGAACGTTTTTCGACGGGTAAAACAATTTTGGGAACGAGAAGTTTTCATTTTTTCTGTCCCTTATCAACTAATGAAATCACAGCAAAACGAACAAGTCTAGATTCCGAAACATGCATTAGATGGGATTTCGTTAGAGGAGCAGCATGTTCATCTATGTTGGAGATCTTAAAACCAGACCTAAATAATTATGTCGATTGCGTTTATGAGGAGAACTGGTGGATTGGGTTTGTGAACAAAATTATTGAAGGAGAAAACGACGTCACAGTTATTTGTATGCACCCACATGGACCTTCTGAAACTTTCTAACGGCCTGAACGACAAGATAAACGTCTTGTTACATTTCAGCATATTTTGTGTCTGATTGAAGTTCCAGAAGAAACATCACATATGAGTAATTTTTATAAAATCGGATCAGAATTAATGGAAAATATTAATGAAAGGTGGAATACTTTTAAAAAGAGTTGTTAAAACTCTAGAAGTCAGCAAAGCAACGTAATTTTCATCTACAAATAAGAGATTCGGACATTTAGTTAATATCATTGATTTGAATTATAGTTCTTCAGTCTCCACTCGGAACCCCGTTTCTCTCAAATTAGTAACAAAGATGGTAAAAGCACTGACTGTCAAGGCAAAAACAAATAAATCATTCCAACAGGGACAAATGATGTTCTTCTTAATGCAATTGGCCATCAAACATCGTTTTGAAGTTTGTGGAGCTGTTTTATGAACGTTTAGTTACTTATAAAAAAACAGTTATTGGTTAAAACTATCAAACGTAATTTTAAAATATGTAACTATTTATAGTTTATTAAGGGGAAGCTTTCTGCCTATAATTATACTAATATTCACTTCCACCTAGACGTCAGAAGTTTTCCTTTGGATTTGAACTGGAGCTACAAAACACCCATCAAAGTTGTAAGTTCCCATTTTCAGAAGTCATTGTAAATAGTAGTCGAATAATATTTATGTTAAAATTAATATTTTTATTTATCAGTATATTCATTATTCATGTTCTTAAAGTGCTATAAAGCAGCTTCTATGTGTTATTGTATTATTTTGGGTCAGTGGAAGACAACTTCTTACTGATTTCGTTACTTTTTAAATACGTAATTTTAATCATCTCTAACCGAAGTAAAACTCAAAACCCCACCAATTTTATTGCATCACTTCCTCTCATTTTTAATCTAGTTTTCGGTAATATAATGGGTTTTGGTGGTTTTGGAACGCTAAAAATGTTATTGGGTGGTTTCTGAACCCATGTCAGTGCTTAAAATTATCTTCAATTTTGTTGATTACTGATTTTTAGAGGTAATTTAATTACTTTAAATCTTAAATATAACTACATAATCCAGTTAACAATACATTTCTGAACAAAATGCAAAAAAAAAACTACCGCTCTAGCATAAAAAATAACTGTTTTATAGTAAAAATTGTAGATGTATGTCCGTCTGCTGGATCTGCAAATTTTGTTAAGCGACAAAGTTTTGACAAAACTTTGAGGTGTTGCCATTCCGAAAGTAATTGATATATTAATCTAAAAATCTCCAAATATTCTTATATCCATGGGTAGAACAGTCTCACCAAGTTTCATAAAAATCTGAAGACCCATGGTGCACACCCCTGGATGATTTGACGTGGAATGACCCCACTTGGTAAAAATTACTGCATTTCGTGATTTTACTTATTTATTTATTTATTTATTATTGAGAGCGTGCACATGGAGTCCTTGCGGTGCCATGTGGCACACATGGGGTGGCATTAAGCACCACCATAGGGAGCCACATAGAGCCAGATGTTACCTTCAAGGGTACCGTAGGGACTCGAGTGCCGAGGGGACTTCAAGGGTACTTCTGGTACTGCAACGTTTTAAACTTAAAAGTACCTAGTGCAACCTGTAGTTTTAACAGTGTATGATTTGCAAGTCATTTGCCATAAACATTTTGTACTTATATTATTTTTTTAGAACTTTGACATTCGCAACTTAAGTCAAGGTTTGAGGAATGATATCAAGGTATCAAACGAAAACAAAAATACAATACCAAGATATGAAGAAGTAAAAAAAAAAAAAAGATTTTTTTTTTTACTTCAGAAAAAAATTATCAGAATATATTTCAGAAATAAATTTATCAGAAAATTAAAAATATAACAAAAAAAAAATGCATGTGAAACAAATGAAAAATATTAAGTCAAGTGTACTTGTCTCTATAAATAAACTAAAAATTCAAAAAGGTTTTCATCTGTAAAATTTATGACACCGAAGAAGAATAGATAGATTTCCTCTATTCTATACCTCCATTCGACACTAATAGTTTACCAATAATAGTTCTTCAAAATTCTGCTGAAAAGTTTCTGTTTCCGTGTAAGACGTTCGGGCTAAATCATTATTACTTCTCTACTGAAAAGAAAGATAAGTCATGAATTGAAAGACTAAGTTGAATAGTTGCACCTTTTCCGTAGATCTATCCCGGAAGCTACAAAGTTTGAACGAAAGAGTAAACGATAAAAAGTTCTCCTGACAAATGAAGACTAATACCCCGGAGAAAGACGTGTTCGAACAAGATAAATGAATAGCTTTCATACGATATTGATTAAAACAAGGTTTAAGGTGGTTGCCAAAGAGAAATAAATTTTAGTGGATAGAAGAGACGGTGTAATAAAAGATATTAAATGAAGTACTGATTAAATTTCTAAAATGCTGCTGATATTTTTTCCTTGTATATATCGACGCACGCACGCACACGAACACATATATATAATATATATATATATATTCAGGAAAATCAAGTATGATATTATGATGATGATGAAACAAGAAATAAATCAAAAATTTTAAAATTTGGAAATACCAAGTACTGAAAAAAAAAACCACGGAATGTACGTGAAACAAGGACTGGTGCATTTATTGTGGCGTTTAACTGTTTCTCTTTTTAAAATAATGCATTTTCATCAAAAAAAAGAAAAACTTGTATTAAAAAATAAGAAAATGTATAAAGTTTAGTACTTTTTAAATGCTTGAACAATGTTCGTTATTTTCAAGAAATAATAAAAATATTGATCATAAACTAATGGTTATTTTGAAAAATACCCATCTTTCTCGTTCAATACATTTTTCGAACGAGTATACATTCTAAGATGAATTATATTCAGAGAAAACTAATATTAAAAATGAAAATGCCATAAAAACAAAGAACGTGAACTCTTAAGCAAATTAAATGATCAAATTTTCTTTCTTTTCTTAAATTCTGAGATTAAAGCAGAGGTTTCTTTTTCTAAATAGAATGGTTTTAGAAAAAGAACCATTGAAATTTAGGAAAAAAATATTTTACTCAGATTATGGATTGATGTTCCAATCATTAATTTTCTGAAGCAATAATGGGTTAATTAAAAAAAGATTACCATGAATTCTGACAAAGTAATTAATTATAGCTCAGACTTTTTCTCCTTAAGGACACCGTTTGTTTGTCTATTCTTCACAGCAAAAAATCTCAATGCAACGCAAATATATTTATAAAAATATTTTACCCGAACATTTTCTTCATTATCATTCAAAGAGAAGCCCCCCCCCCCCACCCCACCCTAAAGCACACGCACATTTGAATGAAAAAAATTTTCATGATGTTATATTTGGTTACAAGATTCTTCAAGGAAAATGTTAAGGACTTAGGTCAGTGGATATTATGTGGTTATTACGTGGTCCATATGAACCCTCAGGGATTCAATCATGTCCGCAAGGGGAACACATCAAAATAAATACTGTTGGATGAAAAACAAATGAGGGCCTATGATTCGGGATAGTATTTACGCAACTTATCACTGGAATTATGGCATTGTATAAGTGCTATACTGCTGTGTTAAGCACAAAAATGGTACTTGTAGTCGAGCTCAAACTGAGAAATTGCTTTTAAAAATTTTTTACGCCATCAAGTATTTGATTCAGATGAAACTTTCAGAATTAAAAAAAAAAAAGATTACCTTTTCCCAAATGACCATGAAACATTGTATGTAGACAAAATAAGTTACAAAAGCCATCAGGTGACAACAGCTCAATTTTCTTGAAGTGCAGTTACGACTTTTGTGCTTAGCTCGGCAGTATAGCTTGGCAGTATTTACGCAACTGTGCCTAACAGAGCAATATTTACACAACTTAATTATGGCATTCTAAAGGGCGATAGTAGCCCAAACACATTTTTTTACTTTAAACGTTAAAATGACTTATGCATGCAATTAGAAAATAAGATTTTTGAAATTAGTAAATTGCATTCAACAAAAGTGCATTGAATAAGAGTTTTTTTTTTCCATATAATTTTTTGAGAAATATGTAAATGAACTTTTTAGCTTTTTAACATAAATATTTTCAACCAAATAGTCTTGAGCAAAGGAGAGTCAGAGGGGACATGATCCAGTTGTTTAAATTTATCAAAATGAATGATGTTGATGGGCTAAATTTTTGTTTGGAAAGCAGGACAAGGGGACACTGTTTTAAGCTATTTAAGTCTCAGGCTAACCTAGAGGTGAGGAAGAATTACTATTTCAGTAGGGTTGTGAGGGCCTTGGATCTTTATTGGGGATTGTAATTTAACTATGACCAGCCTAGTTGGGCCTAAAGCCTGTAGCTGGTCGTCATCTTTTGTATTTGTATTTGTATAAATGTGTAAACAAATTAATACCCATATTTGTAGGCATGATTAATGTAGTCATTTAGCGAGAAACATTTTGAAAATATGTGCAAAATGTTTTTCAAAATGTCAGATTTTTTTTTTAAATGAAATTAAAAAATGTCTTTTGGCTCTAAAAAAATCTGAGTATCATTGCTGATCTGTGATAATAATTATTCATCAGTTAATCAGTATACATGCAAAGGTTGCGGGGAACTGGTAGAATTGATAAATTTGTAGCGATTATCCCTGAGCTCCCTGTAAATACGAGTCAAAATGGAAACTACAAACATTTGAATTCGAATGTAATATCAGTTGAAAACATTGCAATATATGGCAGCGATGATCTTCCGTTTTAAATTTTCCATTTAAAATGGCAGCTCCCATTATAGTGCTATATTTTTTTTCTATAAAATGTCGCTAAAACATTTTCTCATTTACTACCGTTACAATGGATTTATACGCCTTATTTCAAAGTAGTAGTGGATTTTAAAAAAATAATTGGCACATCATTTTTAATGTTACAATAAAATTTCCGGCGGTATGCCTGACGAATAGGCAATTCAAAAGCGCTGTTAGTGAACAGTTTTGTTTTTATTCATTACCGTTTCAATGGACATTATAAACTGTCACAACTTCTGACTTGTTGTCTTTTGCATCACCATGTATTTACCATACCTCACAAAGCTTTGCTAACTTTTTTTTAAATGTATTTACCATCTCACAAAACTTTGTTAACTGCTTTTTTTAATACGCTTTTATTAGTTTCGTATGTGGGTTTGTTTGTTAATATGTATGTAACTTTGAATAAAAGATAAAATTCACGCTCTTTACAAAGATAAAAGTAATATATTTACTGTCATTATTAATACTAAAGGCTAAACTATTTCGCATGTTGATGCATTTATTATAAGTGCATGTAAACTTAGCGGATTTTCAACAATTTTCAAAATATTCTTTTTAATTTGATTTACTTTAAAAGCGTATTTTTTAGTTTTTTTAAACTGTATTTAGGATTTTCTTTTTTTTGATGAGTTACTTTTTACCACAATAAAATTAAGTTATTTGTTTTTCTCTTGTACTAAATAACGGTCTCTATTACTTAGATTTGTCTGTTATTGAGCAAGTAGGAGACAAACTAAATTATTTGCATCACTTTGCCAAAATAAATTGTTATAAGCTTTGCTTTTGTTCTGATACAAATTTATCTTTTTCTTTTTCACTGAATTATTTCATTCCATCAGTATTACTACCGCAAAATTTTCTTCGTAACAGCTGTCTATTTATAATTTTTCGGCTGCTGCTCCTTTTTCTTCCCGGCGATTACTCATTGCATTTAGAATTGCGTCGTCCCAACTACGAAATGGAACAGTGCTCGATGCTTAATTTTCAGTGTCTAGCATCTGATTTTCTCCTCAGTAAACTTTCTAAAAGAGAAAGAAAGAAAGAAAAGAAAAAGAGAGCGAGAGACACTTTAAAGGAAAAAAACACTTGCAAAAAAAAAAAAAAAAACATCAAACTTTAAAGATAAATAATGAAACTGTTTAGAAGTGAAAGTAAATGTGGTTAAAAAGCAAATGCTTTTGAATTTTTGAAAATTTAACAAACGTTCGCCCCATTAGCTTTTAATTTACTGTTTTAAATTAGCAAATATACACTTTAACCAAGAGCTTCTGACATGTGTTTTCGTTAATAAACGCTGTTGCTTTATGAAGTAATTTGTTTGAAAATCCTGCGTATACTTAGCATTCATTTTATTTTATTTTCTTTCCTTCTTCATATGTTTATTATTTATTATTATTTTTTGTGTTAAAATAGAGACGTGCTACTTTCAATTCCATTTAAGATACAAAATGTTTCAATGCTTATATTCAAAAAGAAAGAAAGGGCCATATCCTTCAAATAAAATTAACTGTTGGTTGGTCTCCAAATAAATTTTAAATAAACAAAGGAATTAGGGAAAGAAAGAAAAGAAAAAAAGCAATTCGTGGAAGCAATGAACAAGCATTTATATAGTAATTTTTAAAATACATACACATACAGCGTTAAATTCATTTGTTGAAACAAAACTTCAATTACTGTGTTTATACTTTTTTTACACGTTTCAAGTTATATTGTATTACATAGATTCATTGAAAGATTTTTAACAAATACATAAATACACACATTTTTGATGAAACTGTAACTCTGCTGCTCCGTCTATGGAACAAGCTTTAGTCAAAGCCAGAGACGTCATTTCAAGTTTTTCCAGGGGGAGGGGGGGGGGGGCAAAGGGTCCAAACACAATGCAATTTCATCGGAAAACATAAAAAACCACGCACACTTATATGTAAATACATTGATTTCTCAAATTCAGGGGGGGGGGCAATGGACCCCCTGCCCCCCCCCCGGGGGCGGTCGGTCAAAGCATTCAAATGACGGGCCTGGTCAAAGCATTCATTTCTCTAAGAGCACCATTTCCACAGAATTATTTCAAATTAATAAATCAAAATAATATCAATCAGGGTGATCTAACGACCTAAGTTTAAGTTTTTGGGATTATGATTTCTCGAATTACCGAATGAAATTGCGACATTTGACTAAATGATAAAATGCGAGCATGCACACATACCTACATCTTATGAGGAAAACCCGAATCATCAGAAGAGACTTGCCAAATGAGAAAATTTTTAGGAAGTCACAGTGACTTTACGTCATTTCAAACCTTTTCAGAGGTAGGAGAAAGTATATATCCTCAAAGCAAATTATGTCAAAAAAAAAAGACACAAAAAAATATGCCCACTGACATGTAAATACATTTATTTCTCAAAGCCTGGGGGGGGGGGAGGATTCCCCCTTCTGGAACCCCCAAAATGACCGGCCATGGATTTTCCCTAAATCCCTCGAGATTAGCGACAAATTCCTGTGTGGAACTTCTGTATAAATTTTCAATTATATTTTATTTCTACAAGCTCTCTACACTGATAATTTTTCGCAACTTATAAAAAATCAATTGCGTTTAGCGACTGCAGGGAAAATATGGATTTCCCCGGGTAGTTTTACAAGAACATTTTTAAACAGTCGTTTTGTATTCTCTTTAAAGTTCTTCAATAATATCAACAATTTTCTTGAGGGTTAATGGCCGATTGGAAACGCTTTATAGTAGAGGTAAAACAGGAAAGTGTTTCACGCAAACGCTTACTCGTCAACTTCCGTCACAGAAAAACACAAACAAAACATTAAAATTTTCCACATTCGAATAACATTCATACAGCTTGAAAAAATGATAATACCTGTTGATAGAATACATTTACTAATTTTAAACCGACTTTCCCCAAACACATTGTCGTCACCAGACCAAGTTAGATTTAATCCCGCCCAAAGTACAGAATTAGACAAGCATCATAATCAGATAAGAAAGTTGTGTCCACAAAAACCCCAAGTTTACTCGGCCATTCTCAGATGCTACAACTGAGAAATCCTACGTGGTCTTTCCACTGACGTCAAGGCCAAGACTTCCGATTCTCGATTAACAACCTGAGGACTCGACTGTTCCAATAAACCTTGACATTTCCCAACGAAAGTTCGGAGGAGACGGAGATACTATTAGGCCAGTAGTTGGGGAGCTGACTCATCCGACATTTTGGTTCCTATAATCTGCACTCGTGATATCCAGTACAAAAATCGCGCTGGAAGAAAAATGGTACTCAGACTGTGCAAGGGCGGATCAGAGAGTTTTCAAGGGAGGGGCGCTTTTTCTTACTTACTTTTTACTATGTATACTGATTTGCAAATTTTGCTCTTAAAGGTTCTGGACTTCAATTTGAAATATTTCGAGGAAAAGCTCCAAACTTTCTTCCCGGAACTCCATTGTAACTTATATAAAATTGCATTTTTGGAACTTCAATATCGAAAAATTCCCGGTGAGATATCCCCCAAGTCCTCCCCTGAGACTGTGCTTCTTGTTTGATATTTAGCCTTTTCAGACTACAAAGTAGATTGGGGAAGACGCCGTAGTCTTTGACTTTATTTAATGTAAAATAGGGCATTGGTTTTGTTTTTAAAAGTCCAATTTATCCACAAATTATGGACTTTTGTGATTGATAAAAGAAAATTAGGTTTCGCTTTGAAAAATAATTGTTTTACAGCCGAAAATTATTTCATTTCGGCATCTTCCTCATACCGTTGGGGAAGGTGCTGTAAGCAAATTAACGCAGGTGGAAGATGCCATGCACGATGTTTTTGCGCAACTGCTGTGTACAATGTATTTCATCGAATCACATTTTTTTTCGACTGTTCGGTGCAGTTTTTTAAGTCTATATTACGAGTAGGATCATTGTTTTCTTTAGGGCGTGTCGAAAAGCTATGCCATCTTCTTCAAACGAAAATACGGCGTCCTAACCAAAGACATTTAAGTCTTTTTCGGGTACTCATCAGAGCGGTAAAAAAGAAGAAAACACTATAAAAACACCCCTTAAATGTGCGGTAAGTCAAAACCAATTTGTGTGTTCTCTCAATATGCGTACTCCTTCAATCTAACTGACTAGCAAGATGTTTTTGTTGATGCTTGTGGGTGAAACACATAATACGGCATCATCCCTAACACGGAATCATCCCCCAATCTAACTTAAAAACAGAAGATTTCATGAATTTAGATAAAAGACAAAATAAGTTTGAAAATACAGTTGCTTACAAAAAACATTTCTCTATAAGGCAAATATTAAATTTAATAAGTCGACTATTTTCTTAGGTTTGTCCAAAGTGGAGTGTTGCTCAACTTGTCACTTGTTATCTTTACAACGTTGCAGCAGTAGCACTATAAAAATGTATTTTCAAATACTTGAAATAATTCTGGATTGCCCCGATGGAAGGTCACAAGAAGTCACTGCGACCTCCCAGAAAACTCCTTATTCAGTATATTTTGTCTGACGATACGAAAGATCGGAAGGTACTAGTAAAGAATTGAGTTTTTCTTTTTCTTCCAGCAACAATAGTATATCTTTTCATTAGATATAGGTACACTGCAAAAAATGAACTGATGTTTTCACAGTATAATACTGGCAAATGAGGTTCCAATTTAAAACTGTAAAATGCAGAGTAATAAACTAAAACTAGCAATTTTTCAGCTTCTTACTGTGAAGTTAGCAATTTTAGTTTAGTGCCGTAAAATTTAACTGTATTATACTGTAAAAACAAAAGTATAATGCTAGCAGCGGGGGTTCCAGTTTGAAACTGTTCAATGCAAGGTAGTAAACTGTTAAATTAGTAATTTTGCAGCTTCTTACTGTAAAATTAACAATTTTAGTTTATTGCCGTAAAATTTAGCTGTATTATACTGTAAAAACAACAGTATAATACTGGCAGCAGAGGTTCAAGTTTAAAACTGTAAAATGCACGGTAATAAACTGTTAAATTAGCAATTTTACAGTTTATTATTATAAAGTTAGCTGTATTATACTGTAAAAACGAGAATTTTTTTTTACAGTGTATGTGCTATGTGTGTGGGATGGTATTTTACTGTTCGGTAAAATTTGAAGTTTAATTCGGCAAATGGAGAATTTCTCTCTCCCAAAAATTCAAGTTCGAGGCACCTCTGGCGGATGAAAAGCTCTCTTGAAACCAAAATGTCGTATAGCTCGGCTCGTCCTTCAGGGGGGTTCTAGGAGATACTTGATCGGAATTTAAAAGTTTCCGCACGTTTGGTGAAAGGCGTCGTAAGGAGCAGGAATCGTTATAGTTGCATAAGTGTATCTTTTACGTGTCCATGCAGTAAGTATATTGCTCCTAGTCTGAAAGTTTTTCAAATTGCTTTTGGTGTCCGCGGGGGGAAAATATGGATTTCCCCGCGTATTTTGTGTTTAAGGCTAGCACTGGCTGCTATGTCATACCATGGGAAAAGCGGACAGGTTGAAGATTTTCCCCAAAATCTCGCACATGTGCTGTGAAATAAAAAAAAGAGAAAGAAGGAAAGAGGGGTCATGTTGCTGATGCGCAAATCAAATTCTTCAGATGCGAACCATTGGATAGAATGAATTTTTATTTTAGTGGAGAATTTATTGCAATTTCGTTTAATTTTGTGCGTCATTTTTTTTTTTTTTTTTTTTTTTTGGTGTGTAAAAACCTTACGGATACGAAGTTCGATTATTTTTCCGTGAGTTGAAAAACAAAATGAGATATTATTGAACAACAAATTTTAAGATTCTTTTCTCCAGCTTTTTTCTTTTAATTTATGCTTGAAAAAATGCATATAGGTATATACAAGCACGATACAGCTTTTTATAGAAATGCTACGTGGAAGGAGCTGTGTTGTTTCTAGAAAGGTTTATAGAAAGTTTCCTAGATACTTTCCAGTAGGACTGATTTTTTTTTTTTTTTTTTTTTGAACTTGAGTCAAATATTTTCATGTGAAGTTTCATGTAAAAAATGGTTGAGGTAGACTGCCCCTGGTCCAAATGATTGGGCGGAGGGGGGGGGGGACGCGTCCCCAAAACTCCATACGCCTTGACGCTCGTGATACAAGCCTCGTATTTTCCTGCTCATTATCTTGATTTTCAGCTGTCGTATTGCAGACTGCATGCTTTACAAGAAATATGATTAGTAAAGATTTATTTAATAAAAATATATCTTGTTACTATTGCTTCCCTAATTTCCAACCTTTTTCATTAAAAATAAAACAGAGAAAGACGTAATGAGTAATTTATAATATAATTTATATTACTGATTGCAATTATTTACATCACCCACAAACATTTTTACAAAAATGATTAGAGTGTATAACTTCAGCACATAAAGGAAATTGTGTTCGTCATGTCTGTATAAGGGTGAACCATGAAAATTTTTTTTGGAAATTCAAAATTTCAAGTTGATAAAAAGTGTCCTTATATTCACATAGTTACCAAAAAATGTATTTTGAAATTGAAAAATATTAGGTCTGCCGGGACTACCTTGAAGTTTCAAGTTTTTTAGTAAAAACGATGATTTATTTTAAAAATTTATAAATTATGTGTAAAGCAAATCTAGTTATTTGAGTGTAAAAATTGAACAACCTCGCTATTTAAAAGCGTTATACTTCAATGTTTGTACTATTAGTACAATAATAAATATTATTCTGCAAGATGGGTAAATATTCTAAAAATATGACTGAATAGAGAAAAGGAGAGGTTTTTCATAACTATTTCTGGAAACCTAAAAGTTAAATTTTAGCTCCAATGCATTTTTTATTGATAGATTACTTAAGTAGTCCATTTTTCCTCTTAAATAATTATTTTTGCTTTACACTTAACTTATACATTAAAAAAAATCATCGTTTTAACTAAAAAACTTGAAACTTCAAGGTAATCCCAGCAGACCTAAATATTATTCAATTTCAAAATGAATTTCTTTGGTAACTATGTGAATATAGTGACAACTTTTTATCAGCTTGAAATTTTTAATTTCCAATAAAAATTTTCGTGATGCACCCAACTACTCATGTTTATTATGAGTATTTAAATATCAGTTATTATAAAATAAAATTAAAATCATCAGCATTGCTAACACTATATACTGGATCAAAATACCCGCAAACGAAAAGTTAAATGGACCGTTGCCACACCATGAATAAGTTACATTTTCTAAAATCCAAAGGGGGAGGGGTCAATTGTCCCCCTCCCCTCGGATCACCCAAATGACGTGCCGGCGTGTGAACTAGAGCCCTGCATGAAACCTAGAAGAAAATAGATTGAATCAATCTGTAACAGAGTTTTGATGTCGAAAGCAAAAGTGTTACTGAAGCTAGGTACTTTTAGAGATTCGGAATTCGAAAGAATAATTCAGTTTCCTGCAAAATTTTTTACACTGTAAGCTGTAAGACATTCAAAAGTCCTTATCTAATCCTTTCAGCTGTTTTTTTTTTTTTTTATAAATTTGGGAACTAATTATATCATTTCCATATCTACTGTGACAAGATCAAGATATAAAATCAAAATTAACGAAGTCAAGCTAATCTATGAACACATTTTTATTCTTGAATTAAAATATTAATTTTGCATGATAATAGAGTGTAAAAACATTATTGCAGTTGCAGCGCAGAAAAATTTCAAAATTATTTTCATGCACTTACTTGCTTATTTCGGATAAAAGGGACCTCTTAATGCCTTTATCATCAATGTAAAAGTTGTAATCATATACTTGTATTTATGTAGTATACTGTATAAGTATACTATTCTCTTCTGTTCTACTTTCTAGCAAATCTCCCATCAGGGGTGCCCACGGGGGGGGGGAGGGGGGGATTATGGCGCAAATTGAGCCATAAAAATTTTTGGGGGGATTTTTTAAAACTGATTTATTAATTTATTTTTTTCGTTTAAAGTGTTTATTGATTTTTGAAATAAAAATTATTCATTAATTTAATTTTTTAATTTTAATTATTTCTTTATTATTATTTATTTATTTATTTATTTTGTGTGTCTGCTTGGAATGTCTGAAAAAGAAAAAAGCGATCCTACTCTGTACATAACTAGTACTTTTAAAAAATCAATATATAAAAAAAATTGGTATAATTTAAAAAAATAAATAAATAATATTTTAGAAAATAAATAAAATAAAAAAGAGGGGTAACAATAAAAAATAAAAAGCACAAGAAGGTTGTGAAAATGGGGGGGGGGGGATTTGCGCCATTGAGTTTGGGGGGGATGGGCGTATGGGCACCCATGTCTCCAATCATAGCTTCAACGTATTTTTGGTCTTCAACAAGAAGTGCATCGGAGTTCCTCACAAAACTTCCAGCCCCTACCAGGGAAACATCCTGGTTGTGCCACATAAACGTTGTGACCTAAAAAGTTACGAAATAAATTGAATGCAGACAGTGGCGCACCCAGGATTGGTTTTCTGGGAGGGGCTAAGTGGCTCGCTTTTGGAAAGTCTTAGGCAGGGATTCAAGTGAAACAGGCAATCGCAAATTACAATCGCGACTGGAAATGAATTACATTAGAACGTTTCTTGATAAAAACATCGTGACGTCAGCGTGACGTTTGCCTATGAAAAATGAGCTAGATAAAACGTCACAGCCTACTTGGCGAGATAAAGGAGATCGCTGAGTGCTTCTGTGAGCTCTTATTGTGCTCCACCCGTAGTGACGTCATGCCAATTTAAGTTGATGATAATGTAATTCACTTCCAGTAGCGATTGCAATTCGAAGCGATCGCAGTGCTGTTTCACTTGAATCCCTGCCTTAGAATTTGAAGTCCCTAGAGAAAAACTATATTCCTTTTTGATCAATTTAAAAAGATGGTTGGTGGCTATCTTTCGGTAAATTTCCAAAAATGAAGTCCAAAAAACGCATTTCAAGCAGTTTGGTTTATCAAGGGGCTTTTTACCATCATGCTTCTGGGAGGGGCTTAAGTCCCTTAGCCCCCCCCCCGGTGGGTGCGCCACTGAATGCAGATGTATATTTTGGGAGATTAGACAAAGGAGAGGTTGCGGAGATTCCCGCCAAACACTCTTCTGGAAAATACTTTGAAAATGAAGTCCCAGAACGCAGTTTAGATTTTATCTTTGGGGAAATTAGGAAGGAGGTTGGGAGTTCGGTGCTCTTTCCCGGAAAATTTCCAATTTTAAAGGCAAAAAAAAGCACTTTTAGACTGTCTTTAGTCCCATTCTGCCATCGACTTCTGGGGCTCCGTTGTCGTCTTCCAGGTAGTATATATCAATAAATTTCACTTCTTTGACTACAAAAAGGTTGAGGAAATTATTTATTTCATAATTTTTAAATTTTTATGTAACATTTTTGTGTTTTAAATACAACTTTATTTTTAATATTTTGTCAAAATTTATATTGCGTGGAAACACTTTTCAAGATGGATTTACTTATGACGTTTAAACTATGAACCAATGAGAGCGTCTGCTTGAAACTGGAAGCACGATATTTCGTAGAAAGGCTAAAATAGTTTTGTGACTCATCCGCAACAAAGTGTGCAAGTTTTACTATTTTGTAAAATCTTGTGAATGAAAATTTGGATTACCGGGAGAGCATGCTATTGTGGGATCTCGTATTATCTTGATTTGTAGGTTAGTAGGAATCATTTAATTTCATAATGTCTGAAAATATTTGAAAAAAGTTTGCTTGTCTGTTTGTTTACATTTATATACTTCAATAACTTCGAACTGTCAAACTTTCTTTTTCCATTTGTGCCATGAGTAAATGCTTAATGTTAATTTAAAAGTCAAAACTAAATGTTTATACAGCTTTGATTTTCATCGTTGATCTATTTATGATCACGTTCTGAGCTTCAATGATTTTTTTTTACATAAGTATTTTACGTTTGTAATACTGAGGAAAAGTTTTATTTTTTGAACAAGTGTCTGTTTATAATTTCTCTCTATACACTGAAAACTTAAATTAACCTTGATGTGTCTGATTCTTAAATGATTCCATGTTGTATATGCAGCGTTGCATCAATCATGTACGCCAATTAAACAGAATAGAACATATCGTTTAGCCAGATTGTAAGGAATTCAAACGTTCTTATTAAATATTTCAGAATTGTCTCTGTGATCATTATTTAGAAAATTAAATTTACAGTTGATGCAATGCTGTTATCACTTTCTTTTCATCTTTTCCATGACCGATGTTTTTTATTTCTTAAAAATTTGTAAGCTATATTTGTTAGTCCCTCCTTTTTCATAATTTATTTGTGATTTTTCTTTTGAGTGTTTTGTTGTTTCTCTATTTTGAATGCCGTGGATGTACCATATACCTCACTTAGATTTTACTTATATATTGTTGGATTCTGTTAGATAAGTTAACAAACACTAGTTTAAAATATTTCTCAAGTGTTTGACTTTTTTCACTGTTCATGCTTTTCAATCACGCTTTTTAATAATGACTTAACTGTTAATACTTTTTAATGAACAACCAGATGTGTTCTCAATCAATGTTGTGCTATTGTATTATTTGACTGCAATCCCCCCCCCTTTTTTTTTGGAACGGTGTATGTTAAAGTGAGACAATTTAGCCTTTTTTTTGCTCATTAATTCTCGTTTTTTTAATCTCTTAGCAGTGGCAAACAAAAGCATTTATGTTCAATTTATATTTTGTTGACTGTAATAAGTTTTTATTAATCAATTTACTATTAAATTTATTGCAATGAATTCTAAGCACCCCAAGGAAGCCCATGAAGCGGTTAAAAGCAGGCTCCTTTCTCACACCCTTAAGAATCTCATTCTTATGGACTTCAACTGCGTTTGAACCCTGATGTTGACTGTAGCAAGGATAAGAACCAATCATTTTAGAGAAATGAGAATTCTCTGACAAAACCAGGACATATCACACACTGAGAATGAAAGGGCACATATTTAATGCTAATCCAACTCAAAAAGTGCCTTTTTCATTCTCAGTGTACTAAAGCCCCCTGAAAAAATGGCCCGGATGCCATGTTCTTACTACGAGACACTTTTTTGAGTGCCTGGCACTGGCGCTGCACTTTCTGAAGGTGGGACTGGTGCCACTTGAAGACCATCTAAAACTGGCGCATAGCGAGAAGGAGTGCTAAGGGGCTGCAGCCCTCTCCGAAATCAGAAATGTGGTTTCAGTGAAAAATCGGAAAATATTTGTTACGTTTTTATAAGTTTTGATCAACTTGCGTACATACAAGACGATATTTAAGTTATGTATATTTACCTAAAATTGATTTAGTATTTAATGAACTTCCCGTACATTTTTTTTTCTTTATTTGCAAGTAATGATTTTGAAGAATTTCACTTTTCAAATAGTTCAAAATGAATTGGTTATTTCTAATAAACTGATGTTATAACTATGATGTGAAGGTAAAATAGAAAATTTAAAGGTGTTGACTCAGCAAATAAATTAGGCAAGAAACGTGCACTTTTAATTTAGGTCATTCGTTCACGTTCAAATTAGTGCGGCAAGCAATGCTGGCTACTTCCAGCCCCCATTGGCATCATAAGGAAGGAATTGGAGGGAGGGGGGTCATTTTTGGACATAATTTATAATACACGTATAAGTATCAACCCCAGGGGAAAATTCTAGTTGCACCACAAACAGCCCCCTCCGAAAAATAATCCTGGCTATGCTACTGACCTAAGAGATGTTCTTTACACTCCAAATGCACTGGAGTTGGTGACTGCAATCATTCGCATCTTTTAAAATACAATTTAATTTACCATGGACTTGAAAACAACAACCATTTTAAACACCAAACAATGCACTTGAGAGCTTTCAAAGTGTAGGTACATTATGAAGTTGCAGTGCCAGAACCAGACCCTACAATTTTTCAAACCAGGGCAAATCTTGAAACCATTATCCTTCTCCATCTTTTTTTCTAGTTTTATATTGAGTTTTTTAACTTGTACATATTCTTTTGCTTTCTTGCTGTGAACTTACATTAAAAATAAAGATTACTGCTAAAAAAAGATTGATTTTTTATTGATGGTAAATATAAAATGTAGAGCCTTTTTAACTCCATTCAGATCCAGTTATTTATTATTCTAAGATTATGTGGCAATTTTGATTCTATTTTTGTTCTGCAAGCTGAAATATACAGTTCATTACATTAAATCTCATTCTGAGGGGGCTGATCTGGATCAAAAATCATTGTTATCTTCCGTGGCCTATTTAACCGGTAAAATCATTTGTAGTGGTTGCCATGGGGAATCTTGGAGTGTGAAGTATACTGCACTTCCCACTCCAGGCAGGCCCTGAGTATTGCACAGACTGACTAGGCCTGGGTCTGGGGCCCCATCTTCCTTGGGGCCCTCTTAATTTTGGAAAGTCTTATGCTAAGCAAAAAAAAAAGAATTCTTTGGTAAATATCCTGCTTTTTCTTTGAACTCTCATGTTTGTGTGTGTGGGGGAAGGACCCAGGTAGCACAAATAATCTTTAAACGTTTTTAAGCGGTTGTTACAACGTTGATAACCATTTTACAACCTTTAAAAAACGAAGTGTGCTACTTGGGGAGGAACAATATAGTCTTCACTGTTTAATTGACCTAAAAATGTATCAGATTATACAATGGATATAAATGGATATAAAGTGGTGGTGGTGCTAGGGCATTTGCAAGCAGTGAGACTGTACAGCGCAACAGGGTTCTGTACACAAGGGTTAGTATGTATGGTACGACTAAAAAAGGTCGGTTACTACTATTAATACTAATGATTTTTTTTTACGTAATGATAGGGGGAGAGGGCTCCAAATTATTTTGGGCCTAGATCCTCAGTCTTGGTTAGTCGGGCCCCGACTCCAAAGTCCGCCATACCTGCCACCTAATGTGGTTTAACTGGTTGGATGGTGGCCTAAACAGGCTCTGTTCTTTTGATCCAGACCAAGAGCTTAGTAGCTCTTGGTTCCAGACCAAGAGCAGCCCTGGTCCTGTACGCCCAGAGGTATTGATTCACTTGGAGGACTTTGTGACCACGACCATTTATAACCAAGACTGTGGAGTGGAAGGAAAAATGGGAGACTACGACTCCGAGATTTTAAAGCGTCCGACTCCGACTCCTGCTTTTTTTATAATTTATTTATTTACCTATATGTGATGAGGAAAAACTCTAAACAGAGCTTGAAATATTGAGTAAATTGATAAAGGTTTCTTTTTCATTTATGGGCATAGTAAGGACTCACGTTAGGGTAGGAGTCAGTAGGAGTTGTAGTCCTTGATCCAAAATCTCTCCGACTCCAACTCCACAGCCCTGTTTTTAATTTCCCCCTGCCACCATTATTAGTGAAGACGCTGGATCTTTGATGGGCTAGTATCGAACCCGGGACCAGTGGCGTATCCAGGAATTGATTTTGGGGGGTGCACATCGAACATCGACACTGTGATGAGAAAGGAAAAAAATCAAGAAATATGGTGAAACTTTAAAAATGCAGTATTTCGATTTAATTTTTTCTATTGAACGTTGCTCAAAAGTTGTTTTTTTTTTCACAAAAAAAAATATCATGCAAGAACAATAAGGCGGCGGTACATCGCTCATTTTCCTCCTACATTTCCACAATTACAGAATAACAATTAGTTTTATGTATTTAAAAGGGATGCACCAATAAGCAAATTGGCCGATTATCAATTACCGATTAATCGGTTGTTGATAATCGGCCGATTAATCGGCTCAGCCGATTAACGATGAGGATGATTGTTTTTAATACTACCAATTTTGCCATCACTGTTTTTTCTTTCTTACACAATTCCGAGTTTAGAAATAGTAAGTAATTTATTTCCAAGCGAAGATTTTTTTTTCCATTTTCCCAATTTTCAAAATAATTTCAATATTTTATCAAATTTCTTAGAACCAATTTTCATATTATTGTCAACAACATTACATTAACACATTATTAATTATGTTAATTGGACATAAAAATTCAGAAAAAGGGGAATTGAGTCTGTACTCCAATTTAGGAGTACTTTTAATGTAATTTTTTTAGTAATTAGTAGCAATTTAATACAAGACTTTTATTCTTTGTGAAAATTAGAGGTTATCTAAAACACTGTACTAAGGAGGAAAGGGAAACTGTCGCCACATGAAAAATGTTGCAACATTGTCTATGTATATTTATTCAAAGTAGGAGAATTAATTTATTAAAAACTTTAAATCAACTGTGAGGATTATTATTACTCTTAATAAAAATTATTTATCGTAGTTTCTTAGTGAAAGTATACTTTAAGAATAAAATTAAAAAATATATTTTTTGCCGATTAATCGGCCCGATTATGCCGATTATTAATAATCGGCAAAGTGGCCGATTATGGCCAATTAATCGGTACTGCCGATTAATCGGTGCATCCCTAGTATTTAACATGTTCTTAAAGAAATAATGCGAGAAACAACTTTGATTTATTGTTTTGAACCTGCATTACATAAAAATAAGCAAACATGCAATGTAATTGTAATGCCGGATATCCGCAGAATATCCGGCGGTACAATTCCGGATATCCGGTATCCGGCTTGAGATGAGTCATCCGATATCCGGTATCCGGCAAAATCACTATCCAGTCCATCCCTAGTTTTCTGAAAAAAAAAAATTTTTGCAGAAAAAAAACTAATATTGGATTTTAAGTCTAAATTGGGTCTAAATGCAAGAAATAAAAGGGGGGAGGTCAAGGAAGTTATTTACCCCCTCCTTAGATTACTTACTTTTAAGCCGTTACAGATCTGATGAATGTTACAGATCCGATGTTAATATGAGCTACATATTTGAGTTTATACTTTCAGTCTTTGTTAACATCTCTAAATATGCTATCATTTCCTTGCATTTTTAACATAGAATTATGATAATTATATTAAAATATATATATTAGGCTGAAAAATCAAATTTCATTATAAAAAAGCAGTTCTTGGAAAAAAAAAATGAGCGAGATAAGGTTTTTAAATAAAATAAATTATGAGATTACTAAATCCAAGCTAATAAAACATTTGTTTTGTTTTGAAACAACACACAACTTCAACTTTTTCAACACACAACTCTGCTGCTTGCTTTTCTTTAATTAGTTGCAGGAAATTTAATTTCTTGATCAGAAATTCAAATTTAGCATGCTAGTTATTATCTAGTTATTTAGCGAAGTTATGAGAAATTGAAGCACAAAAAAAAAAAAAAAAAAATAATAATAATAATTAATTAACTTAATTTCTGCAGTGTCAATTTTTCTAATTTTACTAACTTCTATTGTTAGGTCATACAAACCACAAATGAAGCAATTGTACTAAAACTCATAGCTTTTCATTTTTTAAGAACAAAAATATTCAATATATATGGCTAAAACCTATGATTTTTGCTTTTTATAATTCTGAAACGTGCGAGTTAGTTCGGTAACATATTCGCTGTTTTTCAATGTTACCGCTCTGACTGTTACCGATCTGACAAACCGACAAAGTTTTTTTTTTATTTCCGAGTCGATCGCACTAAACCAAAATCAAACACGTGGTTTTTTCATTTGTAATAAAGGACTATACTTATATATAAAATAATTTTTTAAATAATAAAAACTGCGCATTTTAGAGCGTGTTACCGATCTGATGACTCAAATGACACACATTTTATAAATTACTTTAAAAAATCTTACCTGTAATTTTAGATGCAGAAATGCAAATTTTTAAGTACGATGCGATAAAACATCACACCAGGTACTCAGTATCATGTGGTATCGGTGCAGGAAATGATTTTGGAAGCCTAAATATAGATCGGAAGTTATTGTTACCACTCTGACGCGGAACTGAGGGACACGCCTATTTCGCATTCCCTAGAAAATCAGTAATCGATTAAAACAAAAATAAAGTAAAATATTAACAAAGGGGTAAAAATAGAATCGTTTTTTGTGCAAGTGCGGTTTTTTGGGAAGTTAGAAAGTGCGCTTAAGCTGTTTGCATGCTAAGCTTTGCTACTGGGGACACGTTACCGATCTGATTTTCGATGTATAAAACAAATATTTTCTGAAGCAAAAAAAAATTTTTTTTCTGATATTATTAGATGAAATGAAAGCAAAACTTGTCTTCTTTCTGGGGAAAATTATTTTTTTAACTAGTTGTTGAAATACTAATGAAAATTCACTTGGGACTCAAATTGGCACTTTTCTAAATATTAGCTCATATATGGACCGTCACATGTGGGACTAAATGGCTACTTTTTCGTAGAATGGCCCTGACATATTTTTTTTCAACGGTTTAAATTATTATTTCTCTACAAATGAGATTGACATTGTGTGGAACCTAAATTTTCTTTTGCAGGAATTGATGTTGAAGTATTATTATTATTATTATTATTTAAATGTGCATGCACTGTAGTGACCGGCCTCCTGTACCAAACCTTTGATGCTCACCCTACCTTTTAGCATTGCGGCTTAAGACTTTTAATGTTTTGGTTGAAAAAGGAAAGTCTTGGATATATTAATTAGGTTAACAATAATAAAATTTTTTAAAAAGAACAAAAGCTGTGGCTTGGTGATAACATTTTGCACTTCTGTGCTGTAGACTCTGGTTTAATTCCCCATTTGGCCATGGTCAACTTAGCCTTTTATCACTTCAGTGGGCTGGTAAAATGCGTACCAACTGTGCTTGGGACTAAATCCAGAGGGTTCTGTGTTCAGTTGACCACCTAACCGGAGTATCTCCCTTGCCTGCCAAAACTCACTGTCTCGTAAACTGAGATGGGTGTCGTAGATCCTGGCCCTCATTGTCTGTTGTGTCACTGAGTTTAGTTCAAAAAAGTACTAAAAGCTACTAGATAAGAAGTATGTTTCAGTCCTTGATTACCCACTAAAAGTTTCATGTTTCCAATGTATGCCAAAAAAATGCAGGGCCTATTTAGAAGAGAAGGAAAGAGTAAGTGGGCCCTTCGAATTTTTTTCGAATTTGAAGTTTTAAAAACCTTTGGCTGAAATTAGGAAGAGGATTGGGATCTTTCTCCGAAAAATTTCCAAAATTAAAGGCCCAGAAAAATACGATTTCAGTCTCTCTTTAGTCTTGTCAAAGGGGGTTTATCTTCATACTTTTTGGGGAGCTTAATCCGTTTAGCTACCCCGTGGGTGCGCCACTGTTGTGACCTCCCAAAGTATCTTTTTTCGGAAAATTTCTCTGATGATTCTGTAAATTTGGAGACACTAGTGCAACCTCGAGATTTAAAAAAATCTTTTTTGAAGTTTTAAAAATTATTTTTAATAATGCCTGACGTTCCTTCTCATTATGTGTTATGTATGTATGCTTGATAACATATTTTACCATTCGGGTAAAATTGGAATTTCATTCGGCAAATTGAGATTTTTCCCCCTCCTTTAAATTTTGGTTTGGGCACTATATACGGTACGAAATAGGAGATCAAACAGGAGCGCCCCGATGGGAGGTCACGGGAAGTCACTGTGACCTCCCAATAATTTCCGTATTCGGCACATTTTGCTATGATTCAGTAATTTAAAGACAATATTGCAGCATTGAGATTATTTGTTCTTTTCAGTTTTTAGAATTGTTTTTTAAAAGATGTCTAATCTTTTTCTCACTAAATGTTATGCATGTACGACCGTTGTGCATGCTTGCATTTTATCATTCGGTAGAATTGGAACTTCATTCGGCAAATTGATAATTTTCTCTCTCCCAAAAATTTTAGTTTGGGGCGCCCCTGGGATCAAATTGGGCATTTTCATTTCTGAAGGTTAAAGGGGGGTATAAAATAGACGGATCGTGCGCTATTTTCCTATGTCATTTCGTGGAACATCGAAGCGAGACCGCTAAGGCGCCAATCCCGAAGAATGGTCTTATACTCGTCATGAACTGAATCACCACTCACCGACTACGGTTTCATTGATTGAGGCGGAGTACCGTCGGAAGTTTGGCGCCAAAAGTTCTGCTCCCTTGTTTCTTAACCTGGCTAGCTTGTGTTGTTGGAAAAAATATGGAAAGGGTATTCAGTTTTGTCGTAAAATTTGTTTTAGGTTTCCGTATGAAAATAGCGTTTTCCCCACCTTGAATCTTTTTCAAAGCGATATAAAGTAAGTTTTATTTTGCACATTTTGAGCATTATTTTTGGATTGAATTTTGTGATGCTAAAAATTATTTTGAAATAATTGTAATATTTGATTTATTTTCACATTTAATGCCTGAAAAAACAAAAATTTGGATAGAGGAAAAAGACTTGATCGTAGCTAAAAGCATTTTAGATTTTTTCTTATTTTGCTGACATAGCTGATTTTCTTTCTAAATTTAACTTTGATATTTTTACTACTGCAAAACGTAACTTTGAAAAAGTGGAAATAAAGTAACCGTATTATGTTTCTAAATTGGTAATGATTTCGATAATTTAATCGAACAAAGCTTTTTTTATTGAGCGTTTTATTTTCGTAATTTGCTTAGCACTTTTGTGTAGTAATAGAGAATGCTTATACCTTAGCGCTCCTTTTCAGCGAGTTATGTTGAAAAGAACTTGCGTTCTGTGAAATTATTTAAAAAAAAAATAAAAACAGAAAAGAAAAAACAAATAGGTTTCGATATTCATTTAACGTTTTTTGCATTCAATGTTTAATTGTTTTTTAAGACCAACAAGAATTGAAGGGATAATTTGAGTTTATCATTTATGATTTGTTCAGCTCAGTAATTTTTAGTATTTTTCTGCACTCAGAATCGTATGAGAATCATCGTATGATAACTGGAGTCTTGAATTAAATATTTCAGAAATTCGACACCCCTCCCCCCCAAACGCTCATTGTGTACTAAATAATTTGCTCTCTTTTGTCATGTTGAAATTATAGCCTGGAAAATATTAAATGCAGATGCAATAATATGTCTGAAACATATCGAAAATCTGAAGATTAATTTTTCTACTCATTTATCTTCCCGAGTGCTCTCAGTTGATACATTTGTCTTCAAGAAATAGGTTTTCTTTTATTATTATTAAGTAATAACTTTAAATTAGTATTGTTGAAGATATAGCAGCTGTTAAGAGACGAGTGTCAAGTTTATTTAACAGAATTTGATTTTCACCAAAGACATCTAAATTTTTATTGATTAGTTTCGTAGTTGGAAGCTAAACGAGTCGATCCGTTGCCCCAGCATCGAATGATATCACGCTTTTAGTGAGGAATAAATCGCTTCTTGTAAATTTTGTTTTTCAGCAGTGAGGGTATCTTCGCTGGGAAAAAAAGAGTGCGGAATACTCGTTGACATGAGGTACGGAACATTTCAGAAGATAAACTCTTGAGGCTTGTAAATTCATAAACTGCATGTTGCGCTGATATTTTCTCTTCAGTAATGTTTTTTTTTTCTTTTTCAAGTCTTACTCTGTATCTTTTTTTTTTTTGCTTTACAATGAAAAAAACTTTTTTTTAAAGCAATAAAATTAAGAACTTTGATATTCCCCTGAGTTTACAGCTCAGTTTATTGGGTTCAATAAAGCGTTTTACTTACGCACACTGTAAAAAATTGATGTTGTTTTTACAGTGTTATACAGCCAATTTTATTGTAACAAACTGTAAAAATTGCTAATTTTACACTTATAAACTGTAAAATTGCTGTTTTATAGTAATAAACTGTAAAATTGCTAGTTTTACAGTTTATTACTGTGCATTTTACAGTTTTAAACTGGTACATCTGGTGCCAGTATTATACTACAGTTTTTACAGTCTAATACAGATAATTTTGTGGTAATAAACTAAAATTGTGATAACAAACTGAAAAATTGCTGCTTTACAGTTTTAAACTAAAATTGCTAATTTTACAGTTTTTACTGTGAATTTTACAGTCTTAAACTGGAACCTCTGCTACCAGTATTATACTGTAAAAACAACGGTTTATTTATTGCAGTGCAGGGAATACTTCATTTTGCTTCAGAATTGAAATTAAAGGAGCTTTGCAGAATGAAGATTTTTTTATCTGCAAATAAATATCATCAAGATATTATTCTGTATGTTTTTTCCAATGTTATGCCGTTGAATAAAACCGAATAAGGGAGCATATTTTCATGATAGTTAAAGAAACCGCTATATAGGCTCTTTATTTTTAATATGCCTATGCCACTTATTGGATTGTGTCCGCTCCTCATTTCATTTGTAATTTCGTTTCTACCAATTAATTCTCTAGTAAATTTCGCGTCATCTCAGTAGTTCTAATTTTTATGTTTTCCTTTAAAACTGGATTGAAATTGAGACATCTTTTATCGTTCAATTGTGTGTAAATTGAATAGCATGAACTGAGTAAGCAGCCTAAGTCACTACCTAAATTCGTTTATGATTATTGTAAATAATATTTATTTTTGTTTCTATAGCTATTTTGCTATGTTTTGAATGACTTTTGCTTACTGCTTTATTTCTCAAACTGAAATAGTGATCGAAAGTAAGATATTAGCATTGATTATGATTATTTGAATTGCATCGAGAATGTGAAAGGTGAAAGGTATGTGATAGAAGAGAATATTTTTAAATACAAAATTTTTTAGAGTGAGTACGGCAGAGAGAAAAAAAATGAACACAGCTTTAACCCTCGTGGGTCCCTCCCATTTTTAGTTACACTCAAGACCTTTGGGGTCATAAATGACCCCAATGCTTCCTTTAATTAATTTATTATGATTATTGAATGTTACATGCATTATTTAAGTTCACACACTTTTTAATGCTAAAAAAATAAAAATAAAAAGACACAATCAAAGTAAAATTTAGTTTATGAATTAAAATTAAAATTTTAGAGCAAAACTTACAATAACTGTAGGTTCATTTACATCTGTTACAGACCTGAAAAAAACATGATTTTTCGCAAGTGAATTTTAAACACTTATGGCATTTTTCGATGCATTTTCTGTCCAGTTCTCTTGGACAAAAGTTGCAACGTCCTCTTTTTTTTTTTTTTTTTGGCATTCTGGGGAAGTGACCCTAAGGGTCTTGTGTGCAAAAAATTGAATTTGGGAAAAATAAAACACAATAATAGCATTAATTTGAATAGAAAACTAGAAGAATAAAAGCCACAAAATGCCATAAAAAACAAATGGTTGATTAACAAGATATATTAAACAGAAATTGCATTGGGGTCACATATGACCCCAAGGAACCCACGAGGGTTAAATGATTTTCTCTCTGGCGATTGTGTACTTTAAAGATTCCAAAGTGTTAATTTGCCGTAATATTTTGCGATAAAAGTGTGCATATATTTCAGAGCTTAAGCTTATTTTTCAGTAAATGCAAAAAGGAAAAGAAAAGAAGAAAGAAATTATCTAAAAAACTATTCAGAGCAAGAAATATGAATTTTCGTGATATTGAACTTCTAAAATTACTTTATTTGGTGTATTAGAAGAAGTTTCTCCTGATATTTTGGAATATTTACTTTAATACGATGCTTATCTGCTTGTCTTAAAATAACGATCTTTCGCCACTTGAAAGCTAACCACCGTTGCCGTTTTGCCTTTTATTTTCTGCTGAAAGCTTAAAATGTACTTAGTGCGCAACTGGCAATTTATTATCTAATCTATAAATAACTTTTTTTTTTTAATCTATCGAGTCATATTTATCAGCGTTTTTTTCCTTCTGATTTCGTGGCAAAAAAAAAAAGAGAAAAATTAAAAATATACACAAAACAAAAGTAAAATAAATAAATTAAAAGACAAATTGTTTGCGCCACGTACATACAAAAAATTTGCTCACTTTAACTTATATAAATTATATTTAATCGATCAAACTTCAACGAAAATAGCCCACAATATTACGGGGACGGGTCTATATATACATCTGGGGCAAATTTGACTTAAAATACATGCCTAATTTATACTTATCTTTTGATTTATAATTTAAGAACGTCTAGCTAATATTTTAAAACTTAAGTATTTTTCTATTTATTTTTATTTTATAAAATCTCAACAGCAAAGGTGGGAGGTTCTGTTTTTGCCAAGAATTTATGATAGTATCTGGATAGCCTGCCTGCAAGCTTGTCTAAAAAGAAAATATTTTGAAGTTGGGATCCCCAGAATAAAATAGAAAAGTGATGGTATTTTCTTTAAAAAATATATATATTTGCTATAAAGAAATTTGAAATTGAAAATTGCATTTTCAACAAAAACGTCGGACTTTGAAAAACGAGTTGCTTTATTTGACCCATTCAATATATGGCAAATAGGAACTTAGTCGTTATGAAATTCAGTTGTGGTTAGTTTTGTTTTATCTTCTCATTTATTATTTTTATTATTTCATAAAGGTTGAGACCTTTTACTAAAAGTTTCGCAGTAATTCAGGTAGCTTTTGATGAAATCAGGTCAGGCTGGCCTCGTTACCAAACCGCAAAAGAATTTATCTTATTTCTTGGGGTTTTCGTAGCTCGGTTTTGGAGATAGCCTTTGGAGTTTTTTTATTTTTTATTTTTTAAAGCATTTATTATGCTTAATTGGTCGTTTTTAGCTTTTCAATACATTTTTTACATTTAATGTTGTCATTTTTAGCTATCATTTAAACATATGTGTTGGGTTACTGACTTTTTTTTTTTAACTTATTACGTGTATTAATATCGTTTTTTTTTTAAACCTATTGTTAGATTATCCGCGGTTGCTGTGCCACTCTATTCCTAGAGTAATCGGGAGTTTACTGTATATATTAATTTTTCCGCAATGCAACATAGTGATGTTTAAAAGCAAACATACATCGTTAAAAAGCACAATGTTGTGTTTTTGCATTTATTTTTAAGCATAAAGGTATTTATTTTATAGCGATGTTTGTTCTCCTGTGTCTTTCATGATAGTATTTCATCTTCACATGAATATTGAAAAAAGATTTCAATGGGTAAAGCCTCAAACGAAGGAGAATAAAATGGGACATAAACCAACTATTTAAATTTTTTGAATGATATTTATGGGCAATATTTTATTAGATGACAGAGCCAAAAGTCATTATTTTTAACTTTTCATATCTCTAGCTAATCTTGAAATTGTAACCAAATATTGCTTCATGAAGGCTGTGGGCATATGGAATTACTTAGAATTAGGGATGCACCGACAAGCAAATTGGCCGATTACCGATTACCGATTAATCGGCTGTTGATAATCGGCCGGTTAATCGGCTGAGCCGATTAATGATAAGGACAATTGTTTTTTTTACTACCAATTTTTCCATCACTGTTTTTTATCTCTTATACAATTCCAAGTTTGGAAATAGGAAGCAATTTTTTTCTCGGAGAAGATTTTTCTTTCCATTTTTCCAGTTTTCACAGAATAATTTCAATATTTTATCAAATTTCTTAGAACCAATTTTCATATTAGTGTCAATAATATTATTAACACCTTGTTAGTTATGTTATTTGGAAATAAAAATGTATAAAAAAAGGAGGGGAGGGGGAGTGCGTGGTGAACACCCTGATTTAGGAGTACTTTTAATTCATATATTTTAGTAATCAGTAGCAATTCAATTCAATACATTTATTCTTTGAAAATTAGAGGTTATCTGAAAGCACTGTGCTAAGGAGAAAACTATCGCCACTTGAAAAATGTTGCACCATTGTCTATGTATATTTATTCCAAGTAGGAGAATTATTTTTAAAAAAAACTGTGAGGATTATAATTACTGTTAATAAAATTATTCATCATAGTTTCCTAGTGAAAGTATACTTTAGAGACTAATATCCAAAAAATATTTTTCAGCCGATTATTCGGCCCGATTTTGCCGATTATTGATAATCGGCAAAGTGGCCGATTATGGCCGATTAATCGGTACTGCCGATTAATCGGTGCATCCTTACTTAGAATGTACGCTGCTCAGGATATTTCTTTTCTTATTAACCAAAAAATATTACGTATTATAATAATTCAAAACTACTTATTTTTAAAAAATTGTCTTTGATAATGATGTAAAAGAAGTAAGTATAAAGAGTTCAATTTTAACTGATTTTAATAGTTTAAACTCTTAGTTTATTTTTTATTATTACAAATTCGTCTCACACAAATTCTTTTATTTCAAATTAGTGTCACATAAAATCTTTCACTCTTACGATTTTCTTCTACTTTTTCTTTTTAATTATTTTTTATTTTGATGTATTTTTAAAAAGAAAGGTTGGTAGGATGGTAGATAAATCTATGTTGTTAATTTAGAAAAGAAAATTCTAATGTGTTATGCAAATCTTCAGTACATTTCAGAAAATTGTTTCTATTTATCTTATGTTTCTCTATGTCTAATACCTACCATCTTTTTGCATGCTAAAGTGGGATGGTTTCAAAACACTTATCTTCAATTTCTCTGCTTCCTATCAATTAAGAGCTCTCAATATGCTGTTCTCCTTTCTAACAGATTCTCTTACTATCTCTGATGTAGGTAAGTCTATTTCAACTCATCCTAAACCACTTTTCATTATTAGCTAGTGGAAGTTTGTAATTGAGTGAATACTGGTTCAATGCAGGGTCGCCAAGACCAAAGCAGGCCTCGTGTCAGTTTGTTGATCGCCCCCCCCCCTCCCCCGCTCGCTATAAAACTTATCCTACTCCAATTCCAAACCAGGCCCTCTCATGGTGGCTCCTAGTTTTTAACTAAGAGACATGACCTGTCATTGGCCCTGGTTCTATGTTGAGCTGGAGGTAATGAATCCTGCAGAGAATTTACTAAAAAACTGCTTTTTGCATTTTCTGAATTTTTTTGTCAAATTTGTCTAAAAATAGTGGAACTTTCACGAAAAAGGTTTTTTATTATGTTTATTTTTATTTTAAAAAATACATTTTACAGACTCATCTCATCATAGCTTAAAGAAGGTAATTTTATTTCCACATGAATAAAATTCACGAAAAAAACGAAAAGGACCTTATATCGAAAATTTGTTGATTTTATTAAGCTTTACTTCAGCAATGTAGGCCATGCAGTCAGTCTAGCCCGATTTATATATTGAGTGGTCTAAGGCCAAAAATTTCTTTGGGACCCCGCTGAAGGCAAACTTTTAATTTTAGTCATTGATGGAAAACCA
Source organism: Uloborus plumipes (assembly GCA_038373865.1). Classification (NCBI taxonomy): domain Eukaryota; kingdom Metazoa; phylum Arthropoda; class Arachnida; order Araneae; family Uloboridae; genus Uloborus; species Uloborus plumipes. The sequence goes on from JAXGGA010001827.1 coordinate 133,511, forward strand.
TTTTAGTTGCTTAGAGGCCCTTAAAAATCAGGGCCCTAGGCTAGTGAGCCTATTCAGTAGTCGAATCCTGGAAATATGGGGTCAGAGTCTTGCCGATTTTTTATATATATACCAATTAAAAATTACTAAAAGAAATTTGCCAAAAAAGAAAAAAAAATTGCCAATGTCCTCCAACTTTTTGATTTCATTAATTTATGTATCAGTGAGTGTCCCTCCATCTTTTGTGGAGACTGCATCACTGCTTCACTGACTTTTATTTGCCTTTCTAATCAAAATCAATCTTATTATAAGTCTTAAATTATTGAAGCTTTTAACCTTTTAGAACCAGGCTGTTTTTTGGAAATTTTTCTTTTGACCCAGGTAGTACAACAGTTAAACCACAGATTTCTTTTCCATTGAAAAGAGAAGGTATAAACTGTCGTAACCAGACGTATGAAACCTTGGAAAAATCCCCGGCTACAAAGGGTTCGAGTGAAAATTTCAAGCCCGTCCTCCAAAAAAAAAAAGACTTATGGTACAACATGTGTACCACCCGGTTCCTAAAGGTTAATATTTTATTTTAACAAAAATGGCTAGAAGTGAATAAGCATAAACTTGAATTAAGAAAAATGCCTCGAATCAGGGAGCCTTCATCAAGTGTCATCTTTAAAGCGCAAACCTTTCTTAAATTACGTTCCTGGGTAATACATACGCGCAAAATTCCATTCCTTTAAAAAAATAAATAAATAAATAAATTCATGTGGCATTGGTGGAATGATCAAACATTTAATTAAATCTACTTTTTGTACGTATATTCATTCAATTTTCATTAGTATTTTTAAGTCTGAGTTCAATGAATTAACGCGTATATGTTTCATATATATTATTCCATTTTTGACATCAGAAAAGAGGAATATGTCTTTCATAAAATTGTAATGCTTTGATATTAAATATGTTGATTTTGAGAAATATAATTCAATCAAGTTTCAGTCAACATTAAAAGAACTTATGCTGAGTATAAAATTTACCATTTTAATTTGAAGATTTTTAAAAAATTGCTATATTTTCATTTAATATAATTGCTTAGTATGAATATAAAATTTGCATAAATGTAAAAGAATTTGCACAGACTAAATTTATAAACACTTCTTCTCCAGATGAGGTGATCCGGTCTCAGTTAATGGATCAAAGTTCACAGCCTGGGATGCCCAGTATACCTGTGCTCACTCACAAACCCTACGTTCGCATTCTGGAACAGCCAGCCTCACGAAGTCTCAGGTTCCGCTATGAATGTGAAATCGAGGGAAGGTCGGCTGGCAGCATTGTTGGGGCTAGTAACACTCCAGAAAACAGAACTTATCCAACCATTCAGGTAGTTTCCTTGAATGAATTTTTCAAAATGTCTTTTGTTCATGTTATAATCCTTTTTTTTTTGAAAATTAAAATGTAATGTAGGATAAACAGGGCATGTTTACGCAGTGCCCTTTTTCCGACACCTGTTATAATTGTTGTATCACATGTCGTAACAGATGGATGATGCTCCCAAGCAAATACTGTCACAAGTTTTTTTAGTGTCCCTCGAGCTTTGATATTACATTTGGGGGACTAACTTGTTTTCTGCCAACTTGACTAAATTTTGCGTTGAATTTATTGAACCTCATTGTGAACTAAGAATGCTTAGATAAAAATAAACAAAATACATGAATATTAGCAGAATTTTATCCTTGTTTGAGAACAGTATAATAACTAAGTTAAATGTCAAAATAACAAAAAATGTTGTTCTATAAGTGAGACTGGGTCAGTAAGTGAGACTACGTAAACGTGGTACGGATCAAGCTGGGTATGTAGCAAGTTTACGCAACAGACATTGACCTAAAAAAAATTTTTTTTTTTTGACTCTTAAATACTCAAACAGGGCAAATACTGAATGCAAAAACTTTTGCTTTATCACCTTCATTATAAGACTATAACGTCTAAAATTTCTTAACTTGAAACATAAAAATTAGAAAAAATCTACGTAAACGTACCCCGATCTACCCTAATTTGATTTTGGGCCATTCCACAGAAAAGTCGCCATCTTATCCAGCATGTGACACTAGTATAGTTCATTAAAAAGTTGTAATCTTAAAAGGTAATGAACAGAATTTTTGCCTTAGAAAATCTCACACCAGTTTTTGATTTCTTAACCAACAAAATTTCGTTCATTGCCCTTTAAAGTCACTACTTTTTAATGAAATTCATTGGGGCGTCAGGTGCGGGACAAGATGGCGAGATGGCGGCTTTTTCCTGAATTGTCCCTTTCCTATTTTTTCTTATGCAGTGTATATATTTCATTCTCTTGAAGTCAAAATACAATTTTTATTGTACACAGTTGTTTGTTTATATACTTTGGCTCAATTTATAGGTTATTTTGTTTCACCTGTACTATCATTGATTCGTACAACCTGAATCTCCTATTTGGGTTAATAATTTCCTGCTATATACACATTGTATTTGAGTGAAAGTTACATAATCCTAAATTCTAATTTTTTTCACATTAGAAATTTTAATTAAAACAGCGAAATGACGAATATATGATCACATTTTGAACCTTTTTAATACATAGCATAATTTCCTTTTTATTATACAATAACATTTTTTAAATACAGAAGTCTAGGGCTATTTGATTTTATGGTTCATGCTAAGAACTGTTGATTGTTGGCATCTTTTTAATATAATGCATGGATCTGTACTTTCCATTAGGTGATGAATTATACTGGTCAATATGCAGTAGTAGTATCCTGTGTAGCTAAAGATGGCCCACCATACAGACCTCATCCACATAATTTGGTTGGAAGGGAAGGATGTAAAAGAGGTGTCTGTACATTATTAGTCAATAATCCAGACATGACTTGTAGGTGAGTAATTTTTTTCTAATTTCATGGGGGTGGGGGGTGAAGCAATGCAGATTTGAACTGATGCGGTACACATCTAACTGCAGTTGTTGTCGTGCAACAACATTTTTTAAACTATTGAGTTTTTAAGCCATGTTTAGAATTAATTTCTGTAGCATAGCTGCTTATGTTACTCTTTGCAAGAATCTTCTCCGAGGAAATTAGGGTGTGTTACGAACCTTGATTAAAACTAATAAATTAAAATGAATTCTTCACAAAATTCTGAATAACAGAGCCAACCAGCAAACCCCTCAGAGTATTTGGACTAATCAAATCGAAGTTTTCACTAAATTGTTTATAGTAAAAAGTCCAAAATCTGTATACACATTTTAAAGCTCTGTCAGACGAAAATCAGTGATGTTTTAAAATTAGCTTAGGTCTTTTTCCTAAAAAACATTAATGCAACTTTCATTGTATGAAGTTGGTGTATTTTCAAGTAGTTATTTCATGTTTCTTTGTTCTAGTGTGTAATATTTCTTCACAGAGTACACACAGTATTGTAAATATGTTTAATTTTTCCTTTCTGGTAAACAAGGAAAGATGCTTTTTAGTGTTCTGTATTGTATTATATGTTATGTTTATGCATATTGTATAACCACTTACTTTTATTAAATAAGCAGTATTATCTTTGTTATTAAGCAGTATACAATTTGTAATCCCAAACTACTTATAGTCCCAATTAGTTTGGATTTTTGACTTTGTGCTGCATTCACAAAGCTGGAAGTAAATTTAAAGCTAATGCTCATTAGTTCGATTTTGAACTTCTACAAAATTCTTTAACTTTTCACAAAAAACAAAAACAAAAAAATCTGAAATTCACAAAAACAAAATCCTGGACAGATCCCTGCCCTGCTTTACTATGTTTTAGTTGTTTTAAAAATATTGAATGAATAGTTTAAAAGAAACCTTCAATCAGGTGAGATTGATCAGACTTGGAACATCTAAAACTATTTGATGCAACTTCATTTGATGATGTATGTAAAAGTCTAAGTGTGCAGTTGCTTTACTATAGTGTGCTGAATGCTGCAGTGCATCAGTAGGAAATCCTAGAGAATGCTGCATGACAAGTTGTGTCACTCTTCGTTTCATTGATTTGTGCTGCAATGGTTTTGGAGCAAACTGAAGCAGAAAGATCTTCAATGGCAAAAGAAGAAGCGGCAGGGTTGAGATTCTTCATAATTTTGCCTGATATGAAGCTTAAAATTTTTGAGAAAGTCAGGATTTTATCATTTAGAAAAATTTTGTTGCCCATTTTTTCTCATCTTGGAAAAGCAAAATCTGCATTGCGTATGCTAGGTTTAGCCAGCATGGAACTTTGAACGTCATCTATCTTTTAAGTTGCGCCCTTTTCTTGAAAAGAATTTTCATTGAGAATCTTATGTCAAAAGTCTGTTATAAAATTTTGAAATGAGATTTCACTGAAATATTTTATTTTTAATCTGAGAAAATTCTAGTTTCAGAAAAGTTAAATATTGGAACTGCAGTGTTAAATTAGTATAAAAGTGTCTGGAGAAAGTTTTTTCAACAAATTAAACATTAAAACTATCATTGTGGAATAGAAGCGTCCCCTCTCTTGTAGAATCAAATGATTATTTTATATCTTTTACTTCATTTTTTGAAGCAAATTTGTTTTTATTCTTAAATATTATTGTTCTGCATGTTTTTTCTTTTTTTCCTGAATATGTAACATGAAATGAAAACATCATTTTTAATTATATCATGATGTATACTATCAATCTTTTTCAGCTTTACCAGTTTAGGTATACAGTGTGTGAAAAAAAGAGATATTGACAAATCATTAAAAGTACGTGAAGCTCACAAATTGGATCCTTTTGGAAGTAAGTATTATTTTGAAACACACACATATATATATATATATTTTTAATGCTCATACATACTTATAATAAATGGTGTGCTCTTTTCTTGCCATGTGGGATTGAAGATCTCTGTGCAAAAAGGAGACATCCATACATTAAAAACTTTCAAGAATGGACTTTAAAAAAAACTTTTTAAGCAATCATTTTTAAATATTTTGTCATTATGTTTCACATTACATTAGAATTTGACTTTATGGAATCAATTTCAATAAAATATGATGTCATAATGTGTAATTAATTGCTATGTATTGTTTATGTTTGGAACTGCTTATTCTTGCTCCAAATTAATGAGCTGTAATACATTTCAGTGTTTAACACAAAACCAGCACAGGGTTTCCGCTAAGGTCGTATTTTTCGCAAAATGCAAAAATACTATTTAAATTGTGAAAATGAAGCAAGGCCATTTTCGCTTTTTTGCTTCAATATATTAAGAACGAAAAGCAATGCACAATCTGAGAGAGAAAGGAAGCATGGCGATATC